>WOGN01001319.1:0-19755 GCA_015342105.1 Leptinotarsa texana
TAGAAAATACACACTCTCCATTCATGAATTACGATTTTTTATGTCACGGAATAAGCTTGATCTGCTTATGTCATCGATGACATGAGCTTGAAACAATAAAGAATGAAAAATACTAGTCATATTGTGAAAAAAGAGACGGCGCTTGATATACAAAAAATATGGCACAAAGCGCCAACGTTTTTTTCACAATGATACCAGTATTTTCCGTTCGTTGTTGTTTCAAGCTTACCTAAAAAAATATTTTTAACTTTTATGTTCGATATTCTTTAAAAGCGTGTTTTTTAGTTTTTTGAACTATATTTATTTTCTATTTTTTAGTTTCGTATGCTATAAATACGTGTTTTTTAGTGTTTTTAAACTATATTTATTTCATCTTAACTTTATGATCAATCAGCCGTGTATTGTTTAGAAAAATAACCATTGATATTTTCTGATTCCGGAGAGGGAGTTTGAAAATCAGCTACCAAGCCCAAGGCAGCAGGAGCGCAAAGGAAAGTTAGAAATATGGCAGCAGGGGCGCCTGATAATAAAAAATACTTTTTTCATATGGGGTTACGTACAGCACCATCTGCCGGCAAGTACATCAAGCAATAATGTCGATATATCAAGTAGGTTAGTACAGTGGCACTGCTAATAAAGCTAATAAAAGCGTATTAAAAATGTTCACTTATCTGAGAAAGTATTTTGACTTAATGTTATTCGTGAAAAATTATTCCTGAAATTCATGTATTAAATCAATTTAATTACCTAAATAACGAGAAATTTCAACAATAACCTCTGATTTAAAGTATTATGCCTGTATCATACCTTTGATTCTGACATGTAAGATGAATATATGAATTCAAAACACAGAGTACAAAAATGAATAAACTCATATTTTTCAACAATAGAATTTCATTGTTGAAATATATCGTGCCTTGGCACGATTCACTGTACGTCGCGTATTCTTCTCGATTTCAATGAAATATCTACTGTTCAGAGCAATGTTTCAATTCGAATTGACGATGACTTTTTACCCCACTAAGTTTCAATTGTGATACTGAGAACTCTGAGTATCATAAATGAAATGCTGCTATTCAAGTTGGAGTTTGAGTGGTAGAATAGTTAGTTGTCTTATTTTTGTCTCGTTATGTAAATCATCTGTCAGTTGCAGTGGTGAGTTTTATTTGATTCATATAGTCATTAGAGTCGAGTTATGGTCTAGTTATGTATCAGTGACTCGCAGTCACTGAGAAATATTTTTAGCTGAATGCATCGATTTAGAAAAAAATATTCAAATTTATTTGTCAATTACATGTTAATTTCATGGCTGTCAGTTTCAGCACTGTCAATTCGTAAAAAAAATTATCGCTTTGGAGGAAATAATCAGTTTTGAGTTTTGATGAAAAAGTTTTTTCTATTTCTGATTGATAAATAACCAATCATTCTGAAAGATGGAGTTTCATGTACTTTTAACATCAAAAACAAATTGTGTTAGAACTTGTGCCTTTATCCGAGAAATTGACATGCAAATGTAAAATTGGTTTTATGATATGTTATAGAACTGGAATTCATAGTGATTTGATAATTTAAAAAAAATACATTATTTAAAATTCAGTTCACTAATGAAAAAGTACTTGTTTCCCTTTTATTATTTCTGGCTAAGCTTTATCAGTTTGATCATGCAATATAAGAGTTGAAACATGAACCGAACACGGTTTTAATGAACTGTAACTGCATTATTATGATTGGGAATGTCCAAAAATTGGTGTTTTAATCTTTATGTGAATATCTTATAATGAAGTATTGTGAAAATTGCTTTATAATAGATTTTCAAGTAGATATATGTGATTGAAACAATTCAAAAATCAAAAAATTCAAGAAATGTTAGTTTATATACTAATTACATTAATGGTAATATTGGAAGCATTCGTTTCGTTTATTCGAAAAGTAAAAATTATTCTAAAATAATGCTAGTAATAATGTACAGCGAAAGTACGAATGTGACAAGAAATATATATGTGATGCGTCATTTCAGAATTCTTTAATTCGGTAATTCCATATGGAAAATCAGAATTGAACTATTTTTCCATCACCATTTGTTCTAAAGGAAGTAGGTATCGAAACATCCTATAATCTAAATAGAATAGTTGGTCTGATATCCCGAAAAACAGTTTTAACACTAAAAGTGCGCTCCAAGTTTCATTTCAAGTTTTTAGGTTGATTTTATCCATTCTACCCTTCCTATCGTCTCACACGTTCGAGAAGACGTTATTCGCTTCAACTGAGACTCATTATTGAGGTTGAATGACTCCATTGAACTCTTTTTCGGAAAAAAATTGTGGCTAACATTTACAATTCCACTATTAATATTATATGAACTGTAGAAAATATTGTCATACATAATTTTTCCCAACTCCGACACTCAATTCTAACAAATATTTTGAGTGTTAAATAAATCAATTTGACCTATGACTGTTCGAACACCTTCTCCAAAAAATTTTTTTGAATTAGTGATTTCAGCTTCAAACCATCAAACACAATGTAGGTAAATCCAAACATGCTCCACAACATAAGACCTTCCATAACATTCACAATGGAAAAGGATGTCTACAATGACTTGTCGTTCTCAGACGTATTATTGAAAAGGGTCGAGAACAAGAGGAAAGCATCTGTTTACCAAAAACCAACACATACGAAAGAGTATCCGTATCACGAATCCAACCAACATCTATCAACCAAAAGTGGAATTCTCAGGATCCTAACTGATCATACGTTCAGGTTCTCTAATGAAGGAAAATTTTGACAAGAGTATGATTACTTCAGAAAGCTGGTGGATCAGACTCCAGCTAGGAGAGAGGCCGCCATAACTAGTACTATTCCCTCCCCACATTAGAGGATTGTCAGGGAGGATGAGAAGAAATGTTTCAGAATACGTTAGAACCTGCTTGAAATCCAAAAATGCCATCCGTAGTAACCTCACACAAACCAAGTCATCAAACACAGACAGCGACTCCAAAATTGCATAGACGGCGACTCCAAGATTGCGTAAATGCTACAAAGTTGTATAACTGCTCAACACAAGGAAAATACCCAGAGAGAAGAAACCGGATTGTTTGAAGTTATCAACATTACATCAAAATATCCGAAATTGAAGCACTGCTTCGAAAGAAATTTCATAAAGCTGAGTATGAGTTGAATAATGATATATTCAATTAGTTTAGTGTGGAAATATGTAACAAACTTGAAACTGAAAATGAGAGAAGATAAAGAAGAATGCGAGGAGGTAAAAGTATTCAAATGACCCTTCAATAATTTCGAATATCAGGAATGGGGTTGTTATCATTCGAAAACGATTATAGATACATTTGCCACTTCGTGAAATGATTTGGCTTGTTATTCTTTCATTTTAATGCTTCTTACAGATTCAATATATAAAGTTTTTTCAGGTAAGTTGACTACAATTTGATGGAACGGTGCAGCTCCGAATTTATTGCAACCGAAGGTGATAAGTTTAGCTATTTCCGGATTGACAGTTGAGAGTTTTTGGCAAAACTGATTTATGAGAATAAAATCATTTTCCATCATGTTTTTTAATTCGTCCCAAGTATCCGCCTCATAGAATATTGTAGTATCATCAATTACTCTTCTTTCACTGTTCAGTTCAAACACATCGTTTACATAAAGGTTGAAAAGAACAGGACCAAGAACAGTACCTTGAGGTACACCACATCTAATATATTGCAGTTCACTGAGGCCATCACCTGTTTTCGTATCTTCAAAACTTTGTCCCCATTTGGGTCTGTCAATTCTTAGTTTTTACAATAATGTTCATTTTATTTCATATTATTCTTTAAACAATGAGTAATTAACGTTGGAAAATAACTGGCTATTATATCGCTTTTCTTTTCTCATAAGTTGTTTCAATTTCAAATTTTCAACACTTGAAACATTTGAAGTAGAACAAGAGATATTCTCTGATATCAGTTTGTTGAGAAATATGGAATTTATCGTATATTATTCTAATAAATGGAATTTGTTTGTAGAGACGAAGTTTTCGAATCTACTCATGTTTCACAAATCTCATGCTGTTTCCACCAAGATACGACATACACGAGATTCAAATCAAATTTTCCAGGCTTATAGAAGCAGCGGACGCTTTCTCATCCAATATTCGGGCCTGAGTACTGTAATTTATTGGGGAATTTTGTAGCTCTCTCCGACAAGTTGAATTTTTCAGAACTCGCTCGATTGTTTTATACAAACCTTTCAAGCTCTTACGAGAAGGTGGAAAAGTACTATTGTTTTGTCACTTGTGGAAAACCTCTGTTTATTGAAAGAAAGTTTTCAGTTAGTTTCATCTTGATGTTATTCTGGAGAGCTAGGTATATGAGTTATTCCTGAAACTTATAATTTTCCTAGAAACAAAACAAAACTTTTTGGAATCATTCAAATACAGACGAAAAGTTACTGAATTTGCCTATAGATATTACTGCGTTAAAATGAAATTTCACTTAGAGATTTATCCGACTAGCCAGTATCAATTGTTATCATAACTTCTGCCTATATATCTCAGAAAAATAATACATGACTTTTAGAAAAAAATATACTTTTTTCAGAAGTCGTTTCGGTAACTTGGTTCTTCTTCTTGAATATCTTCAGGAAACATTTGAAAAATGGTATAAAATTGTATGAATGTCAAATTGAAGATACGTCGACTCCTCGCATATATCAACAACTACAAAAATGTTCACAATATACACGACAACAGATATTTTCTTTTTACTGAAAATATGATTATGATCGATTGAAAATTCAACGTTTGTATGATTTTTCAATCTCAAAAGTATCTTAAGTTCCATTACCTACATCAACTGGGGATCAAAAGTATAAAAAAGTTTTATAATGTTTCCTGTGTTTGTGATCAGAAAAATACTAGTGAGGCCTTTTGGAATAAAATAAAGAAATCTGAGTACTACTATAATATAAAAACTAACGAGATATAAAAAAATCCAAATTGGCAACGCAAATTCTGACAGCACATGATGCACATATTTATGATAAATTGAAAAAAGACCCTTATTTTATTCATAGACCCCTGTATATGCTCTGGTCAACATATTCGTTTCATTAGGGTAGAGCTGACTTTTCTCTCTTGACTAGAATGGTGGTTTGATAGTGCGGTTTGATAGCTCCACATCGTTCGATTGGTACACCTAGGAATGCTATTCGCTGCTCCTGGTCACTTTCCATGCCGAACTTGATGCTTGGGTGTTGGGCGTTCAAGTTTAACGTTCAGAGCTTCTCTACCATGTTTTCAGATGATGAAGGTGTCATCCACGTAACGTAGTTATAAAGCCAAATTTAATTCATAGGTGTTAATTGCTTTCTCTTCAAACCATTCCATGAAGTTACTGAATATCACTGGGCTAAGTGGACTTTTCATCGCCACTGAATTAGAGAAAAGTTGCGCATTCATGTGCCTAGTTATATGCCATTTAGAAACTTTCAATATTTTGAGTATTTTTGGAGATATTCGAGAAAAAACGAAGTTTGAGAATTTGTTTTTTTTTCTCCTAGCTTCATTGTCAAAGGAAATGTAAAACAGATAGCACTTTGTCATGGCCACTTTTTAAGTACTATACGAAAACGTAAGCAGATTTTTTCTACGACGTTTCGTCTTTTAGAAAACATCATCAACATTGAATTTTTATATAGGCCGAAACTATACTCTGTATACGACTCCATTTTTCACTGAGAAATCAGTAACCTATCACAAAATTTGATTTCATAATCATTAATCGCCCAAAATGAAAAGTAATTACTGCTTTTCTTCAATTTTAGATAGTACGCGGTAGAAAAAATGTCATATTTTGATACATGAAGTAAATTGATTACTTTCATTTATAATGAAATGAAAATTTCAGTTTATAAAATGTAATTGTAATGTAATAACAAAGGAAAGGAACAAAAACTTATAACAAGTGTTCAAATAACTCGCCGTTATTTTCTAAGCACAAGTACGCTCTTTTTACAGACGAATTTAAAACTTGAGTTAACGTATTCGAAACAATATTGTTGAAAGATGAAGTAACTAATCGTAGCAAATCTTCTTCGTTTCAAAAATTATGAGAGTACACTCGATTCTTGATATATCCCCAAAGGAAAAAGTCTAGTGTGGTTAGATCGGGGACCTTGCAGGCCAGGATGTATCACTATGAGTACCAATCCACTGTCCTGGGAAGCGACGGTTCAAATAATCACAAACAATTCTAGCGTTATGTGCTGGAACACCATCTTGTTGAAACCAGCAGTTGTGAGTAACCGCTAAAGGCAAATTATCAAAAGCGTCTTCCAAATCATTTACTAACAAATTTATATACCGCTCTTTTGTTAACTTCTTATGGTAGATAAAAGGTTCAATTACATTGGTACCGAGAATCACAACCCATATGTTAAAATCGAAACGATGTTGATATCTGGACATACTGCGTACACGCGGATTTTTTGTGATCAATAATGAACATTCATCTTATTAAAAATGTCATTGTTGGTGATCTTAGTCGTCTTGGCATTTTCTAGTGTACCATTTACAAAAGGTTGTTCACCTTGCATCGTGACCTGGTCTGAGTCCATGTCAAATTATAAATTTATATTATATTCTTTCTTAAAATGAAGTGAGCGGTGGATTTGGTTACTGCAGTATTATGTTCAATGGTGCGAGTGGATATCTCAGAATTTTCAACAACGGCCTGTAACACATCACGCTGACTTTCTTCATTACTTTTGTCGTGAAACCACAGGCTTTTTAAGTGATCCGTATTAGAGTACGCACGTTCAGCATCAACACAATTTCTTTAGCACAAAATGTAACATGACAACATATCAATTTTTTCAGTATTCGTAAAGCTGTCGTTTTCTATTTTTTACACAAATTAGGTACATAGCGAGATGTTCGAAACGGTAATATGTCAAAAATTCTACCAAACAACAACAATCAATCAATCAATCAAACGTTAGTTGAATCAGTTTTCCTTCAAAATCACATTAGACAAAAAGCATTATGTGTTATGTCATTTTTTCCAGTGCGTACTATCTAAAATTGAAGAAGAGCAGGTTAAGTAATAACTTTTCATTTTGCGCCATAAATGGTTATAAAATCATAGTGTGTGATAGTTGCTGTATTCACAATGAAAAATACTTTAGTTTCGGTCCAATTGAAAATAAAAAGTTGATGATGTTTTCTAAAAGACGAAACTGATACTTGTTTTAAATTTGAATTTTCATAGTTGGCACCCGTGTTCATTCAATTGCTATCCTATCCAGCTTACCTACAAACTTCCTATATAACCAGGTTTGTAGATTTCAAATGTATTAATTAGGTTTTACATTTGATAATGGGATAAAACCCGCAACCGGTAGTAAAAATGAAATAACTAGTGTTCTCATTAATTTTATCAAAGTGATCATGAATTTCCACAAAACTAACGAGTCATAAATTACACAAATTATTTTTCTTAATGACAACTTCCTTGATGAGCCGCGAGGGCCTAGAAGATAATCTTTGCAGGCTACCTGAAAAAAACATGTGTTCCAATCCATTGTTCAAATATTAATTATGGAGAATCTTTGTTTTCTGAAAATTATGTAGATTTCGATACGTAGATGTCATATACGGAAAATTCATAAGTTGAAGCATCTCCCATTATGTCAAAAAGTCTATATTCGTGAGCATATTCAATATTCCAAATTTTCTGAAAATATCTTAATAAATAAAAAAAGGTAGGTGAACCATAAGTCTGTCATCCGATATAATGTCCGTCTTTTCCTTTTTAGAAATTTGGAATGAGAAGGTATCTCTAGAAGAATTTCCATGGCTACTGATGGGGGTACAGGAAAGAGTCAGGTAAGCCTGTCTCTTTATACTTGAGAGCTTTACCTCATCCTCATGCCGATAAGCTTTCTAACAACAGGCAAATGCTTCATAGGCCCCAAAATTTTCGAAGAAATTCTCAACATGCCCAGCTTCTTCATGTCAGTATCCCGGGTCAATATGTTTGAAGTCGATTTCTATATGATAGATGGCTTACCCAGTAATTTGGAATCAATGTTTGATAATATTCGTCCTAGAAGATGAATAATTAGAATTCATACAATTTTCTGGGAGGGTGAATTTTAATTTTATAGCTCAGATCGGACCTTCTTTAAAGTATTGTTCTCATGTGTGGTGCTCCGCCTCTAAGCATACCCTGAAGCTGCTAGATCCAATCTAGAAAAAAGCCATTCGCTTGATTGAAGACACGAATATCACTTGTCTTGTCTCTTCTATAGATACTTCCACGGGAAGTCTTCAGGTGACTTGGCACATTTGATTCTACCACCAAGAACGGTACATATTAGAAATACGCGACGGACTGTGACAGCTCATCGTATTGATGTTCAACTTAGTACACCTCGAACTTCACTTTTCAAGAACTCTTTCATTCGCAGAACTGGGTTCATGTGAAATAAACTAATTGAGAACGTTTTTCCAAATGAATTTAATCTCCAGCGATTCAAATCCCATTTGAATCACTACCTTCGTACAGGCACCACTCTAAGGACGCCTTAAGGATTTTCCTGCTTGTGTTTTATCCTTGAAAAAACACCACGACATCTCCGTTGCATGCGAACTATTTCGGAATTCTCAATTAAATATTTCAATCTAACGTTTTCCGCATAATCATGCCGTCCGGAATTTCATCAAATTTATTATAAATTCTTGGGGATGAAATTGGATTCGCCAGCCGGAATAATAGGAATCAGTTACATAAACGTGTATAGACTATTCTATTCTAGCATGGTCAGGGTTAGTTTTCTGCAAACTTTGAAATTGATGTGCGCAGAGAATTTTTAAAACTTGCGCGACTGTCATAAAAAAGTTGCTCCTCTGAAAACATCCAAAGTAAAGTTTAAAGAAATCGATTGGAAGAATCTGATAATGGCAATATACTAAGCCTAAAATTTTCACTATGTGCTGCAATTTTGAACAAAATATTCAAATTGAAACTTTAAATTTCATGAAAATACATTTCGAGGATGTAGTTTTCAAGACCCGTACCTCCTAATAAGGAATATTTCGAGAATTCGACTCAGAGAAAAATATGACAAACCGATTAATTGCTGATGGGTCTACAAATAATGTCAATGATGAGGATGAATAGATCAAAAATTGGTATTCATTATTGAAAATTTGCCATCATTATTATACAAGGCGTCTATTTAAAAGCTTCCCTCTTGAATATCTTCCTAGCAAAGCTCAGTGTATGTAAATGAGTAGATACTATGCGTTTCATAGTTGTAACTAGTGCACGAGTGCAATGTTGATACTAAATATAACTCCACCCGGTAACTTAAGGGCATGGAGAAAATATGATGAAAAAATAATTTTGTCTCATGGACGCGCCTTTTTCCCGTGGCTGGCACCCCAGTTGAAATATTTAAAAATCCTTTCTTATTGCAAATCTACAATATGCAACGAACTCACAAAATTTCAGCCTCCGGAAATACCGGTACGGAGAAACACTAATGAAAAGGTAAGCTTCATATGTAAACACGTTCCATTCATCCCTAGTGGGGGACCCCCGTTGGAATATTTAGCAATAGGAATATTTATTGTAGGTCTACAATATGAAAAGGATATACATAAATAAATTCAGCCTACAAAAATATAGATGAACGGAAAAACATTGATGAAAAAGCAACTTTATTTCATGAACGGGCCGTTACCCCCACGGGGGGCGCCCGAGTTGGAATATTTGAAAATCCATTCTTATTGTGCATCTAATACTTAATAACTTAATATCAACAAGGCGTGTGGCCCTGATGAAGTTAATGTTACTTGAAAAGTGCGCAAATAAACTCGAACCAGTATTTTGCAGACTTTCCAACCTGTCTCACAAGAAAGAAGTTTTTCCTTCGTGTTGAAATAACTATAGACCAGTCGCTTTGCTATAAGTGATATCAAAAATGATGAGGGAAGTCGTAAACCAACGTATCCTTAAATATTTGACATTTGGTGGGCTTTAACATCTTGAGGTATCATCAATATGGCTTCGGAAACAAAGGTCAAAGACAACCTTCTACAGAATGTCACCCACATTTGGAATAACGCAATCCAAAAAGATGGAGAATCAAGAGCTGTTGCGCTTGATATTCCTAAGGTCTCTGACCGTGTGTGGCATAATGGTTTACTGACCAAACTTCCTTCTTTTGGGTGTATGGCTCTTCAGCTTCCTGAAAGATAGTTCCCTGCAAGTGGCCGTCGATTTATATCTCACGAATACTTTCATCATTAACCCTGGTGTTCCCCAGAGATCCATATTGTCTCCAACACTCTTTTTATTGCATATCAACGACTTATTGGAAAAAACAGGAATCCAATATATTGCTTTGCTGACGACAGCACACTTGTCTCGTTATTCACCGTCTTTACCGGTAATAGATGGTTGCATATCTCAATGAGGATTGGGGAGAAATCGGGAGAATTGAAGAGAATTGGGGAGAAAGATACCAGGTTCAATTCAATGCTACAAAAACCCAGGTAGCGGTTTTCTCTAAGAAGATAAATGTCTCCGAACCAGATATAATACTGCCAGGTCAGACAATTCCGCTTTCTGTTTCGATGAGTTTGACGGGGGTTAAGATAGACACCAAAATGGTTGGAATATCTTTCACGAAAGATATTCAAGTGACTTACCACATTTGATTTCACCAAGAGCGTTACATATCACAAATATAGAACTGTGTTCATGTTGAATAAATTTCCTGAGAATGTTTTTCCAAATGGATTTGACCTACAGCGAATCAAATTCAATGTGAATAGATACTTTCGCACAAGCACCGCTCTGAGAGCCCTCTGAGGATTTTTCTATAGTGCTCATGTTTTGTATTTAAAAAAAATAAGAAGCACCTTAATACCAAATTCAAACTTCCTAGGACTTATTATGTATGTTCAGAAGTGAAACGAAACCACCAAAAAGAGTCAAACGACTTCTTGCTACTCAAGATTCGACATGGTATCACCCAATCTTATACTTCAAGTTCTGCCTACAGCGTTTCAATAATTTTCTTTTTTTACGAACGTAATTTTGTAATTTTTAGAAAAAAAGGTAATAAAATTATAAACTACTATTTCATTTGATATACTGAAGGTACCATTTATTTTTTGTAGAGAGTTGAATTATGAGGGCAAACAATTTTGCTTTCTTATTTGGTTGATTGTTCCCTAAAACTCAATATGAAGAAAAACTCAATTGTTAAATAGTTCATTCAAAAATTGGAATTGGATAGATTGCAAAGACTGTAGAATGTAGATTCTGTAAAAAACAAAACAAGATTCGTATTCAGTTCCAAATAGCTCAAATTACTTAGTGATATCTGAACTTGAATTTTTTTCTCATTTCCGATGGGTAGTAATCTTTCTCTGTTGATGAACTGAGTTCCCTTACAAAATTTTTTTTTCAGTGTATCAACGAAATTCCTCCCAATTAGTGCTTCATATAAATTGACAATTTGAATCATATGACTTCCTACCTGCTTGATGATGATTTTACTGTACTTCAGGTATGACGTTATCATTTACGTAAACTTTTGGAAAGAAATTTCACGAACAAAGTCACTTAAGTGAGCGTGAAGTGTAAGAAATTCACTTGAGTTTCCGTATCAACTAATTACAGATTTCAACATCAGAATACATACCCATTGAAAAAAGTGTATTCAATTCTATCTGGTTTTTCAATAACTGTTCCGAATTCACAAAACTTTTGATTTTCAAGTATCTCAAACGATTGATTTTCAAACTTCTTTTCCAAATAAAACACGTCTCAGCCATGTTAAAACGCATGTCGTTTCACCGTAAATGAGGAATTGGTGTTCACATATAAGCCTCTACTTCTATGGTCTTTTATTTTTTAAGGAAAAGTTTCCCTCCTTTGACCAATATGAAGTTTGGGCAAGAACCAGAAATCAATTCATATCAAGTCACGATAAAGTTTTACTTGAATACTTTATGGATTTTTATCACATATAGAGTCGTCTATTCGTCAACATATTCATCAATATATTTGGAAATATGTTCCATACACACGCCTAATAGTTCCTGAACTTGTTGTGTCACAGGAAACAATCGGGTGAAAACGCAGAATATTTGTATATTCAAATCTTGTCCGTGCTTCTGATGCAGATGAACTTCTTTCAGTCCACAATGTAGTCGCTGTCAACAGCACTGGTAAATCTGTTTTCTAGTTGTTTGTTACAGTCCTTTCTTATTTTATTCACATTAGGTTTTCTAACCAAACCAAACGTGATTGTGTAGCAGTTTCTTATTTCATGAAAGTAGTGAATTGTCCAGCCATTCGCTCACTCGGCACACAAATTATCATAAAGAAACAATTACAATTTTAATGATATGCAGCAGTAGTTGTCGACGAGTACACTTTTCTGCGAAATATTCCTCGGGTAGACTAAGGAAAAATGCTTAAAAAATTCAAGGTTTCAAAACTTATATAGCCAGCGTCAAACGTGATGGAGAGCAATCGCGCAGGCATAGACTCTTTCAATTAAATTAGTATTGGATTACAATAAGCTCCTTGGCGGCCAGTGTCTTACCTATAATTAGGGTAGCAAATGGAACATGACTTTGTCATTTTTTTCATATTTTATTTAGTATTTAGTAGTAGTATGTGATACACTCTTGATGACGGGTTTTTTGTTAGGCGATGACATTTTTTCGGTAACAACAGAAATTATTCAGACAATGCCATACGCCAACACCATTGAAGGACAAGTAATGATACGCTTTTGTACAGAGTATTTCTATGTCTTGCAAGAGCTGAAGTTGGGGTTACATTGAAAATGAGTTTGTGCGCATGGGAGCGGGCTCGCCTTCACGTTTGGCGCTTGCTGTAACTTAGTAAGCTAATTGCGATGATTTAATCAGATAAACCTTTCAATGAAATGCACAGGCACTGCACAATAATGCATTGAATGCTAAGAGATCAATGCTTTTGCGATTTACATTGAATTTGAATTATGAAATGAAATTTGCCGATACTTAATGAAAATCCATAATGTATTCAAAAACACTTTGTTGTAAGATTTTCACCAATCAGTTTTACAAAAACCCAACACGTGTTTCGCCATACAATAGCTTCTTCGGCCATACAATGGCTTTTTTGTAAAACTGTTTAGTGAAAATCTCACAGTAAATTGTTTTTAAACACCTTAGTTAAAGATTTTCATCAAGTATCGGCCAATTCCATCATATAATTATTAAAAGGAATTGGGTATGATTATCTGTTGAAAAAAGTCAGCAAAAACTGTTATTCAAATTGAATAGAAACTAGGAATTTTTTAATTCATTTCTCTAGAAAGAAATTTCAAACCTTGCTTTAAGAAATGAACAGTTATGAATTCATGACTGATCTCACATCTCTCTGTAAGTGGTATAGGTTGAATTCATTTTTACATCTTAAAAACTGTTTCTATGCGTGTTTTCAATGTTCTTTCAATTTATCCCATGAAAATATCGGACGTTAACCACACAAAAATGTTCAAACTCCTGATCTGATATCGAACCTTTATTTTTTTACTTAAAATATGCATGATCAAGTGACTATTGATTTTACACGCTTTATTTTTCGAGTGGTCAGAATTTTTCGTTTTCTAGAATGATAATCCTTTTCATGACCTGGCTGTATATTTTTTGGGAAGTGAATAATTTTCTAGAATGCTATCCTGATTATTGTGGATAACAATCATTTGTATCAAATTTAGTTCATTACTGAAATTAACGTCAGGTAAACATTTACTACTTAGTGAATCATGCTTCCGAATGTTGCTAACATCTACTCGTTTATGTGGAAAAATATGTGAAAATTATGAATGAGAGAGCTATTTTTAAAACAACATGGTGTCGTGGTTTTGTTAAATAATTCATAGTCAAAATTATACAGTACACTAGACTATAAATACTGGTACTTTATGAAAGAGAAAATCGTTATGGGTACGATTTTTGAAATTATCACATTTAATGTCTTCAAGATTTTCATGTCACATTCGTGACTCCCACTTTCTGTGGAACAACACGAAACAGAAGTACGAGTATAAATTTTCTGTACAGTATTTCGTGCATATCAGATTCTTATCAGCAAATGTCATGACCCTGACGCTGTACTGTGTCCTCTATCGATTCTCTTGAGATATACCTGGCACCGAGCCAAAGTATAAAAGAATTCCTATCGGAGAAAAATCGACGCTGAAATATTGCATGCACATATTTTAGAAGAACAATCGTGCCGAACAAAATTCATCGCTGGAGAATCAGGATGTCGTTTTTCTTACAAGGAAACGGCCGGTGATATCGGATTATCGAGTGCGAATTCCGACTGTGATAAAAAGGAAACTTGATTGGTTTTATCTTTGTTTAAGGAACAAGAAGAGCTGAGTTCCGCACATATGCATAGATAGATGCCATTTTGAATCTTCTATGACTTCGATTTTATACAATTCCACAGTACCCGGAGTCCTCGCTCCTATGTCTAATACTGGGACCTAGGATTCAGAAATCTTCATCGCGGGATACAAAAGTTCCCCTTGAAGTGAGAATAATATTATATTGAATTGAAGGTTATATTTTTAGGAGTGATTAATTTTTGGGAAAGAAAGTTTTTGGCTTTCTACTACTCTATTTTGATACAAGAAAATGTAGGAATCCTCCAAAGAAAGGAAGGAAGTAATCAATTTGAAAATAAGTAACTCTATACATTGATGTGTAGATCATGCAAAGAAGCAACGTTCAGACACAAACTGTAAGAAAGTCCTCCTGAAACAGCAACTTTCATATAAACATTGAATTACACGAAAGAAAAAAATTCTTTCGAAACAAATACTCTTATATGAACACTGAATTATACAGAAGATACTTTTCTCTACTCAGTTTGTATTCCAAACATTCGTTATGGAATGAAATAAGATATCATTCACAGGAGTTCTACTTTAAATGAATGGTAACAAATTGCACTCACATGGAACACTGTCATGTTTACTGGTATACATCGATGTTTCGCTTTATGACACTTGCCTTAAGGCTCTTCAGTACCAAATTGGATAACATTATAGAAAATACACACAATTCATTCATAAATTGCGATTTTTGATGTTACGGAATAAGTTTGATCTACTTATGTCATCGATGACATCGTAATGACATTCATCCACCTATTTGATTTAATCCTAGCCAAGAGGAATCCTATTTGAAATGATTCCTTGATAGAAAACGGCTGGTGAATAATGGTAACATGTATTTCGACTTTTCAATTGACCTACAGTTATGTTGTAAAGTAGTGAGGTGGGGTAATTGTGTAACAAAGGTAATTGTGTAGAAGGGTCACAGAACGTACTATTTTCAAGAGTTGGATGTGATATCTACCGTAATCGAGTTGAATGATAATGTGTCTTCTATTTAAATCAACAAACTGTTGTAGTTTTCTAGATCAGCTAACTGACCACCTTAAACATTCATCGGCGCATTGTAGCACTGAGTACAATTTGACGAGAATAATGTATTCATCATCCCAGAGACTTGATTTTTAGTGTGTTGTGATTTTAGTATACTACACACTTATTCCTAACCGAAAACGGAAAATTTAATGATATTTATTTTTATTTTCAGGCAAAAATGGTTAAAACGTTAGACAAAATTTCAAGAGGTGTAATAATACAGTGTGCGGCCCACAAGAAACATAAAATTCCACCAAACACTCCCAGTTATCACCGAAGGTGACTGAAAAGTGTCAAAATTTCAACAATGGAAAGAGGAACAGCAATTTCTCATGATGAAGAAGCGAAACTTGCAGAGTGCTTAATAACAATGGAAAAATGTGGGTGGTGATTAACGCGGAGAGATATTTTAAATATTGTTGAGAAGTATGTTGTTAAAAACAATGTTAATACACCGCTTAAAAATGGGCGCCCAGGAGATAAATGGTGTCTTGGAATTTCCAAGCGTCACAACTCATCAATTAAAAAACTACAATCTGCGGAATTTTCCTGCAAGAAGTATGTAGATCCATTTATAATGAATAATTATTATGATATTTTTAAAAAGCAGTCAGATGCGCTCAATTTACAAGATAAACCAATATGGAATTTGGATGTAACCAGTTTTTTTCTGGATCCGTCTGAAACAAAAATAGTGGAGAACCGTGGAGCAGCTTCGTCACGAACCACCGCAGGTACAGGACGAGAAAACACAACCGTGTTAATGGCAATTGGTACTGATGGGTTTGAAGTTCCACCCTTGATGGTTTTTAAAGCAAAGAATATTTGAGAGAAACGTGAGGCACCACCATGAGAGGAATTTCCTGCATCCACCTATGATACGAGAGCTAACGGCTGGATGGAGGCAGCTAAGATACTTCGAAAAACATTTACTGGACATTTTCGGATTTGACTGTCCCATTTCATTAATATATGATAGTCACACATCACATGTTGACAAAATATTAATCAAAACTACCTCCTCATTCGTTACATCTTTTGCAGCCATTCGATTTATCCGTTTTTAAGTCATCGAAATCCAAATGGGACAGTACTTAAGTAGACTGGCAGAGACGAAGAAAGAAAAATACCTAAGAAACGCTTCAGCTCATTGGTTGGTTAACTATAGAAAGAAACAAATCCTGAAATCATTATGAACGGTTTCAAAAAAACAGGCATTATTCCTTATAATTCCGAAGTCGTGTCCTAGGATACAAGAGATGGGAAGAGTATCAATGAACCAATAGCTAATTACCAATAAATGATGTTGCAGCGAGCGTTGCAGGTACTTCAGATACAAAGTTGACAATTGAAGAATTACTTTGATTCAATGTCAAACAATACAATCCACACAAAAAGGTAAAGAAGACGAAAGTAACTTCTGAAGCAGAAGTGATAACAGCCAAGCAAGCTTCTTATCTCTTGTAAGAAATACATGATATCAAAAAATGAAAAAAAAGTCTCACGAAGGAGTTCACAAAAATATTGAACCAGAAGAAAACGAACAAGAGGAAGAAGTGATACTTGATGATAGTGATGCTGACATAGAAGAAGAGATGAGAAAAGAAGAAGCACTAGAAGCTTCTTTGAATGAAATTAGTGAGCCTTCAAACGGAACGGAAAATAATTGGGTGTTGGTGTGCCTTTCAGGGAAAACTTACGAAGGGTACTATGTTGGCCAGATCATACGTGCAACTAATAGCGAATGTGATGATTTCGAAATATAGTTTACTAAAAAAGTCTCTTCTTTGGATCCTATGTCTACAACTTTTATATGGAAATGCCCTGAATGATTTACAATTATTGCAAGAGAGGATAACATTCTTTCATTTCCATCATCCTACCTTGCTCAACGCAGTTCAATGAAATTTTTAATAGACTTTTTTTATATAACGTAGAATAGTTCTTAGCTGATTATTGTCAGATGAAGTTAAATCTTCTTTGTAAACGTTTTCGTTTTGTTTGCTTTGCAGTTAAGATAAATAAAACGAAGTTTTGCGGGTAAGCGATTTTTTTATTTCGACAATTACACAGTGAAATAATTTTTTATGTACTGTTTTATTTTACGATCTAAATAATGTCTATACTGTGTTATTCAGTGTATTAAGTAGTTTTGAACGCTTGCTCCCCAATATTTTAACTGTATAACTATTTCAGATACAAACCAGTCACACATTTATCCCAAACCTGGGGAAGTGTACTGTATGAACCTTGTTTAAAAAAACCTGTGAAATTCAGGTCATTATATCTTTAAGAGTTGTCGTTCCTACAACAAAAACCTTGAGATATATGTAGTACTCAGAAATAATAAAAACAATATTATTTGTTCAATTACATTTTTTGATACTACCTTAGTACGAATGTTCATATTTTTACTACTGTTACCCCACTTCACCTTAATACATTTCGAGCTTTGACACCAGTTTGCATGTGCTTTTGGATAGTTCATTATGAACATTAGTGAATCAATTGTGATGTCATATTATTTCAAAAGAATGTTTAACATATTATTTGAGATATTCTTGAAATATGTTGCATAGTAAAAGAAATGAAGAATGAACCATCATAATTTGGGTTCCATGTAGTCTGTGGATGGGATGACTATCCCTGTATGAGGCGAAATCATTTACCAATCGATGATTTATCTTGATCAACTCCAATATTCACTCCAATCACGTAATCATATCTCACTTTCTCAGTATAGTCATTATGGCACTGATGTATTTTATCAAGTTCGTGTCAAAACCTATCGTTCTATTGAACACTTATGAATATATCGTGAAGGAGAACGAAATAAGTTATTCGCCAAGTAGAAATTCAAATTCCGTCGTGAATGTGCTAGAGTTTCCATCATATTGAAATAATAACATCTCAAATGTGAATGGAATAAAGAGCGAGTAGAAAAAATGTAATAGGGGAACGATGAAAAGAAAATATAATGTATATATCAATATGAAATGTGTTTATTATTGTCGTCATGAGATATATTCACAGTGACACGTGAACGTTGGTATCGACACTAATTACATTCCAGATGATCATTTGAATTTTAAGTGTACAATATCATCTATACGAGAGTAGGGTGCCAATAACGATTCTGAACCTCCTCTCACCACTCGACTTTGGCCTTGAATAACGCCACACGACCTTAGGCGATATGCAAGTCAGACGACCTTGAATGATCCCGAATGACCTTGGACTATGAGCACATCATTAGACTTTGAGCACGAAGTTTGACCATGACGATCGATTCTGTCCTTGATGCATGACCTTGAGCTTGAGCTACATCATATGACTTTGAATGTATAGAAGGTGTAACCTTGAACCTCTCCCTTCATGATTTACCCTTTATAAACTCGGAGTTTCCTGTTTCCATATTCAGTTTATATGTATAATCCAAAGTATTCGAATGGGTGTTTTTCGAATTCCAAGGTAACAGTAACAAGTATCTGCCAATCCAAGCTGTGAACATTTTCGTCGTCATCGTCATATTTCATATTGTCAAATCGTAATCTCACAATTTTTTGAAAATTGATAGTTTTAATTGAAATTTGACTGTCATCACGACTGTCATTGATGGATGTAGCCGTTGCTACGTGGTAGGAAATCATACTGAAGAAAAGAGAAATGAAACTTTCTATGTTTTTTAACACTTTTATTTGTTACATGTTTACAATACGTTTATTGTATAAGTTTGAAAATGTCCGTATAGGACGAAACTGCAGTAACGTTAGTTACAAATAAAAGTGGTGAAAAACCTAGAGAGTTTCATTCTTTGTCTTCATTTTTCTTCATTGATACTTTTCTTTTTACGCGATACGTAGAAAGCATATCGATATGGAAAAAAGCATATCCAAGTAGTTCTATTGGTTGAGGAAAGTAATATTCCTTTTCGAATCATGATGAAATTCGATATTTCAGATTGAAAGCATTGAGTATAACTTCAACCTCTTCGTAACCCAGATCGGCATGAGAATCAGCCGATCTGGGTTTTGATGACATACATCCATCAAATTATGATTTGACTGTATGTTCTGATGCTAAAGAAGTGCGGTGATTATTAGAAATATGAGAGGCAAGAAATATGAGAGGCAATATGGTATGGCAATACGTCATAATTTTATTCGTATGGAACTGAAAATTTTAATAAATTTTTTGAGCTGATGATCGAAGCAGATTTGGAGCATTCTCTTCTAT
>WOGN01001320.1:0-19754 GCA_015342105.1 Leptinotarsa texana
TTTAATTAATTGACAGAAAAACATTTCTAGCAACGAATTTCCTTCTGGAATTATTTTTCTGCTCCTATTATTATCAGTTGTTTGTAAAAATATGCGGTTCATTTCATAAAAAAAAGGATTTTCATCGTCATTTGAATCATTTTCAATCTCATCAGTTCGTTTCCAGCAATGAGTCTATCAATATAAAATTTCCATGGCTAGCCATGTGAATAATTGCGGTGAAACGACCTATGACGGAATAGCGCGCTCGCCTCTCTTTCACCAAACACATGGATGAAAACACATGGCCACCTTCACACTGGTAGTTTATAGTAAGTAGGTTTATTGACTACGTTACATACTCAAATATGTTTTGGTAAGTCATTTACAATCAAAATGAGTCATATTGGACAACACAACCATTTGAAAAAATTATCTGAAATATTCTGTAGAAATAAAAAATATCTACAAAAGCATGACCAATGTGGGACGTTCTTTGCGAAATCCAAATTGAAAATTGTCAATAAACTTGAGTTTTTCAAAATAAGAGTGAATCCAATGTTAAATTATTTTTTCTATTATTTTTGAGAAGACTGGTACTATTGAAATGAGGCGAAAATTATCTAAAAGAGATGGGTACCCCTTTTTGAATAACGGAATAACCTTTGAAAACTTGAATGCATCTGGGAAGACCCCAGTTGAAAATATTTGACTGATCAATTTATTGAATGGGTACGACAGTATAATGGAAGTTTCCTTAATAATTTCACTATTGAGTTTATTAGCTACTAAACACTTGGAGATTTTCAGTGACTTTATGGCATCTTTATGGCTTTATGGCTACTTGGTTACCGGACCTAAGAAGAAAGAACTAGAAGGGGTTTGACAATTTCCGAAATTAAGTGTTTCACTTTTTGGTAGTATTGGCAGACACTTGATGATATTGTCAGTAACATTTATGAGATTATTATTGAAATTATCAGAAGACTCATCGTATATCTGAGAAGTCCCTTTGAGTTTATTTCTTTCAAAATTTATTATTTTCCAACACGCTTCTGATTTATAATCAGACGAAAAAATGTACTTGTCGTATGCGAAATTTGCATAATAAACTGTATGTCAGTGAATCCACTTGTCTAAACCATTTGTATATGGTAACTACGCAGTTACCCAGGAAATGACACAGCATATTTCAGCACATTTCCAAGGTTTTTCTAGAACATTCGAAGAAACTCACATCTACATCAACAGTTGCTGATCCTATAAATATGGGAGAACAAGAGGACGCCGCATTCTTGATTAACCTCGTGACTATCCACGTTCGTCGAAATCTTGAATCATTATTTAGTTAGATTCTTGACTAAATTCGCGTCTTTATTGTAAATAATTATATTCAATAAAGTTTGTTTTTAAAAATATAAATTCAGTGTGAACCACATAATATACATTATTATTGTTTTGCTATATCTTGAAAACTATAGGCATATGAAGTTCTGTCTCTATTCAAATTAAATTTCTTGTTTCTGAAGGATACAAATTCTTCACCATCATTCACCATTGAAAAAATAGCCTGATTATAGAAAGCATTCGATTACTCTATACTAGCTGTAGTTTTATTCCATATTTAGTCAGATTTTCATATGGAAGTCCAGGCAGTTGAAAGTCTAGGAGAGGTCTAAAATAGTCCAGCGAAATCATCCTCCTTTAAAGCCAATAACCTTCTCACAAAAAAAGCAAATAGCTGGGGTAGTTGGATTATTGTTCAGAAAAGCTACGATAAAAATCGCTGAATGGTTGAAGGTAAAAAAAAAACAATTGTATAATGAAGATAGTAGAGTTACTTTTAGGAAGATAACCCGAAAACATCTTATAGAGTTTAAGAAAAATGAGACATTAAATGTCCTATATTTTTATACCACTTGTATTCGTTACTAACGTTACTGCAGTTCCGTCCTATCTATACTATAGGTAACATCAGATATTTAATTATTTCAGTTTATTGCATTCGTGTGAAAATGTTCTTGTAGGAAGAAACTGCAGTAACGTCTGTTACAAATACAAGTGGTATGAAAACATAGGAAGTTTTATTTTTCATGATGGCTACATCCATCAATTTATTATGAAGAGTTTCCCCATTTTTGAACAAGGACTCAACAATGAGTCCCATTTCTGGTTGAATTTATCGCTTAGGACATTCTGAATGTGACCATTCGTTTTTGATAGGATGATAATAAATTGCCGTTTATTGATAGCAGTTGAAAATATATCCTCTGATATCTGTTAAAGGGCTCTTCTTGATCACAAATTATGTTACTCTTTCTCAAAATATCATAGATTTTATAAAAGAACGTAGGTCTGGTGACCCTAAGGATTTGAGGCTGAGTGATACAATCATGTAACATAAAGATAAGCAAAATAATTATGCTTTACACACGTGCAAATCTGTATTTGTTTGAATGAAATTTTTGGTATCAAAAACGATATATTGTTACCAGATAACATGCTTTTTCTACTGAAAATTTCACACCTGAACGTTTTTCAATAAGATCATCATTAGCTGAAATTACTATAACATGCGAATTGTTGTCCATAAGATTCATTCATTTATATATAATACGGTCAAATGATTGAAAAAGTTTTCAATTAAATTTAAATAAACATCCACCTATGAATACATTCATAGGATATCCCTCTGAACTACATTGATACTGTAATTTAGTACATATCAATACTACTCACCCCTATTATTAATCAATGCAGTTACCGTGCAACAACCGTACCTGAAAAACAAAACATGTTTCAGAAAAACAAGAAAATAAAATATACCTGAACTCTCACACATACAGAATGCTGCTCAACAATCATTAAAATTCTCATTAAAAAAGTGTCTTAGTCTTTGAATCTTGAAACATAGCTCAGTTCGAGACTAGTTCAAAGAGTTCCGTTTGCAACATGGTGGTGGACGAATGTGCCGATAGCGACCATCCACAAAGAAGAAGAAGACTCCATTTTTGGAGACGGAATTCATTTTGTGTTGTGAATGTTCACCGTTTCTTAAGGAGCCAGCAATCGTAAATTAATAATTGAAATAGTTTGTGTTTTGAAATAAATAGTATTCCCTTTCACGCCGGTTGGAGGCCGGGGTGGACCGTATGTCCACGTGGGAATGCTAAAGTAAAATAAATATATAAAACCTGCTCCTACTCATGCCGGTTGGAGGCCGGGATAGACCGGATGTCCACGTGGGAGCAGTATGGCAACAATATTTAAATAGTGAACGAAAACATATTGAGAACAGTAGCACATCATTCCGGACAAAAACTTGCAAGCTGCAAGACAGTCTTTGTTCCCCGACGAAGCTTTTGTTATGTACCAGCCATTTACGTAACATAATGAGCATTGGTCATATGCGCCTGAAGATAGCAAGCTATTTATATATTCCTATATTAGCTATTCATGTTATCCTCATAGAACCCATCTATTACCGACCGTGTTCGTGAATTCTTAAACATATTTTTTATCAAGTTAGAAAAACTTTATGATCTTCATGAACGTTCCTTCTGTGAATCAATTCTATACAATATGGGAAAAGTCGACGATATCTCTCCTTACGAAGGAGCCATAAATGAAATCGACAGAAGACTCGAACCACGAATATCAAAGATGAACGAGGTTCCCAAAGGTGGACAACACCGCTGCCTATCAAATGATCACCAAGGCAAAACTTTGGGCCTCGAGTATCACCTAGTATTATTGATAATAAAATATTACCAAATGAACTACTATCCCTGTGGAACTTCTAGAACCGATATGTGTGTGCGTATCATGATATTAAAAACCTATGCCAATTTTATATATGAAAAATTCCTTCATATAAGTTATTCAGGAAACATGCAAATTGACTTTGAGCCCAATAGCAAAATATATGAGCTCGATATGAAATATTATATATTGTATCCCCAATAGCCGTCAATAGCGCTCGTAACGAGGGTCTAAGTGCTTTCGAGAGGCATCCACTTGACTTTTAGTAGCATATGATATTAGTTTCTAGGGAATATGGCTGAAAAATCTTATTGGTGAAAAGCAGGCTTAATATTCCAACATCAACAAATGAAAAATGTTTTTGTGAACCGAATTGCTTCATGCCAAGTATCATAAAATAATAAAGAGCAAGAACAAATAGTTTACGATGATAATATACAGGATCACTTGAATTCAAATGCAAAGAAAACGTTGAAATATTAAAAACGTGTTCTTAACGAATACGGAATGAATATTGAAGTACGGTTCATGTATACAATAAACATATTTTAAAAAAACTAAAAAACACGCTTTTAAAGAATATCGAACCAAAAAGTTGTTTTTTTTAATAAGATTAAAACAATAACAAACAGAAAATACTATTATTATTGTGAAAAAAGCGACGGGCGCTTTATATGCAAAAAATATGGCACAAAAGCGCCCACGCTTTATTCATAATAATACTAGTATTTTTCGTTCGTCATTGTTATAAGCTTATCTAAAAAAATATTTTAAAATTTTCAGTTCGATGTTCTTTAAAAGCGTGTTTTCTAGTTTCGTACGCTATAAAAGCGTGTTTTTTAGTATTTTAAAAAAATATTTATCTTATCTAAACTTTGGGATCAATCAGCCGTATACTGTTTAGAAAAATTACCATTAATATTTTCCAAATCCAGAGAGGGAGCCTGAAAACCAGCTACCAAGCACAATAATACTAGTATTTTTCGTTCGCCATTGTTATAAGCTTATCTAAAAAAAAATATTTTAAAATTGTTAGTTCGATGTTCTTTAAAAGCGTGTTTTCTAGTTTCATATGCTATAAAAGCGTGTTTTTTAGTATTTTAAAAATACATTTATTTTATCTAAACTTTGGAATCAATCAGCCGTATACTGTTTAGAAAAATTATCATTAATATTTTCCGATTCCAGAGAGGTGGCCTGAAAATCAGCTACCAAGCACAATAATACTAGTACTGCAATCTGAAATGGAAATGAATAAATAGTATGGATTGAAAACATGTCATTACTAACAAGTAGTAATTATGACAATAATATACTCATGGGTTATGACAAATCATCAAGAAGAAATGGAAAAAGAACAGGAAAAAAATAAGATATTCCAATAGTGAATATCTGGTATTGTTTCCTGATGATTATTGGCTTATAGGTCCAATTGAACATTATTTCGCCTCTCGCCTATATTATCGCGTGGTTTTAAGGTTCAGTGTTAGTGTAGAATAGTGTAGATCATTTTCCCGCTCGATTAAAGGTTACCGCATTCAGCTGATCTCTTTACTAGCCTGGCTGGATGTTTCGTTGGTCAATATGTGAGCGACTTCTTTCAACTCTCGTTCAAACCAGTGTTTTACTGTTATTCTTGATTTGTTGGCTTTGTTCGCGTTTGATAACGTGGTTTTCTTGAAGCCTTGATGGTTTTATTTCTTGCGAGGCTTTTATCGTCCTGACCAATGTCAGTTTTACCAGCTTTTTGGAGTATCCATTCTGCAGGAGAACCTTTTTGAAGTTGCACAGTTCTATACTTGTCAATTGAGATGTTAACGTTTACTCCCACAGTGAAAATTCAATACTTCACGAAAATCTATATCAAAACTCACTTATACCGTTTAAACTATGAAGATTTACGAAACCACGACATGTATTTGCTTATAATTAAAAATTATTATATAACCTAGAAACATTAGGTTTTAATCAGAATGATTCAATCAGAATGGGTAATTTTCTGATTGAATTATATTTGAACACAGGTTAATGAATTAATGATTAAGTAATGATTACTCGGTAAGGAGAAAAAAATACTAATTCAAATTTACTAAGGAGAGTTTTGAATACATAACTAAACTCATGTCCCACTGTATGGAGGAGAATAGCATACGTTAAATTCATTTTTCCAATCTGACGTGGTTAATATCCTCTATTACGGCTGTAAATGTTTTTTCGGTTTAACCTATTTGAAATATCGGACATGAACGACATTTTATAAACTCCTGAGCTACCTGTCACCAAACTTTCGTCACTGCTATTATTGGTATTATACGCCATGCTGACTTCTCCATTATTTGGAAATTAGAAATGGTCATACTTTTTGACTTTGTTGCGGTTTTGTAAACATGGTTTTATACTGAGGTGTCTGGTCCAGACAAGTTGTGAGTACGAAACCGAGAACAGCTGAAGGACATTTTCCACAAATACCAATATTTCTTGGTATTTATGAAATAACTGATTTTTTATGTATACTGCATAATTATACACTATAAAAAATACGTCCTACCTAGAATTCTCAAATTTGTTCATGACGAATTTTGGATAATGCTGTATAATGAACTGGCAACGTGGAACCTTTCAAATTTCTCTAGTAACCAATTCGTCTCACGTATTTTCGTATACATTTTTATGCACCCTTCCAGAGGTCTCCCAGAATCTGCTTTGTTGCTGATGTTCAGGATTTCCATCTGCACGTGCCCCGAGATCGTCAACTAAAGGCATGCGGGTAGGGCTTGATGAGTCTTCATCAATAATGTGAGAGTTGAATAATAATTTCATTTTGTTCATCTTAACCTTTAGTTCAAACATTTTTTTTGCCAAAATGTGATTTAAAAATGAGTATTTCGTTCAAAGCTCAGCAATGAAACTGTTGAATGTTAGACAGCTTTCAGAGAGTTATACAGTGTTTAAATACACTAGACTTATTCGACCGATAAAAATGAATATAAATCGATGCTATTATTTCATGTAAATCCCAAAATGTAGCTATTGAAACTGACTCTATGAGTTCATATTATCTCTTCCTCTTTCTGTAAATCTCTCCCAATATATTATATTCTTAGTACTTTGAGCACAATCCATCAAAATGCATGCAATACAGTGTGTCTTCGAATTAAAAACCGCTCCTCCATGTTGTGAGTCAAAAACACAACTTTTTTCCGACACAAATTTTTTGACCCGGTCAAGAATATTGTAACAGCCAGTAGAGGTGGCATAATAATAGCAAGAGTCTCTTGAATTTATCTATTTCACTGAAATGATTCATCAATAAAGATTGTTCTGTGAATAATTCCATCGCAAGTCTCATATCCACCTTATTGTATCGTTAACCTTTCCATTCAGTGCTTAACCGGAATCCGCAAAAAGTTTCCAACCCTCTTTCTCGTGATGACTCATTCATCGTCCTACGACCTTGATTTTTTTGTTATTTACCAGCGTTACTTGTGAGTTCAAGTTCATGTAATGGAATTAGCATATACTTGATGAAAATTTATAACATATTCGAACAGTATTCATTGTGAGATTTTCATTGGATACTTCACGAAACCGCATCACGTGTTTCGCCTTAGAATATTTTTTTGAAAACTGTATTGAGGAGATACATAAGCATAAGGAAATAAATATTTCGAAATGAAATCGGACGGCAATTTGTACTTTCAATGAGTTATCCTGAACGATGTAGATGGTTATCAAATATTTTGACATTATGTTGTTCTGTTTGTTACTTGGTTCATTATATGTCCTTCCAATATGTGGAGTTTATGTGAAGCTTCAAATTCTAGTCCCAAAATATATTGGTCCCTACTTTTTTGAGGTAGCTTTGACCGGGAATTATATGATCATAAAATGATTATGGAAAAACGTATGGAAACACATGTAATGTAATGCATAGCTGAATTCAGTAAGTACTACAGTGGCTACAAAAATCGAGGAAAAAACTAGAGATCCGTATTTAGAAAAAAAGTTGATAAACGAAACTTCGCATTGGTAGTCGTTTATGACAGATTATAACAAATCTGAAACAGTATTGAAAGTTTGTCTATTTTTATATCACCGAAATGAAGGTGGTAGAGCTAAAAAATGAAATTTGACAAATCTAGTTTTTTGCGAATAGAATTTGTAGATCTGAAAAAAGATTATTTATTCCATTACCTAAAAATAGGAAACTTCAGTACAATTTAACCGACCTCATAGGCCTTACCGTTTCTGAGATGGCAAGAGTAGGATAAGCTAAAAAAAACGGCTTGTATATATTGTGAATTTCCCCAGTATCGATTAGTTAGTAGTGTCGACTTTCAATTAATGGAAACAGATTTAATTTTGAAATTTACCATTTATTATTTGTATCTCTTGTCGAACTTCCTTCGCTGTTTTGTGTCGCAATAGCAATTTGATGAATTTTTCAGTTTTACTACTGAAGCAATTTCCAGTTATGTATAAATAGCATCTGCAGTATGACAAGGGACGGAATTCTTCAAAAAAGATCATATTCTGTAACAAATACATCAACACCAAAAATATTTATTAAATGTTGAAAGTCTTGAATTACCCAACATTTATTTCGAACCGCATTAGTTCGCCTCAACTAACGGTACCACTGATAGAGGTTCCTACAGTACCTTGAATTATTATTTTTTCATTTAACCATTTTGAATACCTTTTGTTTACACTTTCGGGTGAAAAGACATAATCCGCGCAACGTGTTTAACGGATAAGAAGAGAAACACCAGTGAAGATCAACCTCAAGGCACTTCTATCTACCATAGATAGCATGTGTCACCAACCAAATCGAAAAAATTCTGAAGAAGGAGACAATTGACACCGTCTTCAAACCAATGAAGAAAATATCAGAATATCTGAGATTAGCAAAAGACAGCCAAGCCCTACTCAAATCAGCGGACGTTTACAGGATTCCATGTAACTGTGGTAAAGTCAGACGAAAAGGAGCATTGGCAGCTGCCTAGTAGAGCACAAGGGGAGTTGCCGATTGGGACAGACCGAGAAGTCTGCAGTCGCTGAACACGCACTGTCCGATGGAAAACACAAGATCCTCTTCCAAGATACCGAGAGGCTAGCAACGTCAAATCATTGTGCAACATGAATGTATTTAAAAGCTATAGAAATACACAAACACCAAGAAAACTTCAACAGAAAGGAGGAGAGAACAAACCTACCAAAGATCTGGTACACAACATTGAAAAGCGCCGAAACGAAGCCAAGTCATTCAAATCGCGCGGCAAGTATGCGCGAACCCGTCATTAGTGAAAGTGCGCAGAAATTCAGCACTAAGACACGAAAGAAATGAGAGCTTCAGTTTTAGGTGACACGTCAAGAAGAGTACTACGACCAAGCCACTGAAGTTAATTGCCTCAGTTGCAGTTTAAACGTTTGGAGAATTTAACCAAAGAAGTCCACGGCAAAACCTGGAAGCCAATGATAACATTGATAAGTCAATATTTTTTTCTCGGTGTACTTTATGGACGTGAATAACCTCACACCCGTCCTACATATAGAATGCAAAATGTGAGGTGGATTCATAAAAGGGGTATATTCTTGCTGGAGTCATTATTTAATGAATCGATTGGGAAATAACTTGGTACTATTTGAAGAGAGCATAAATGAAACGTGACAAATAATATGTGAGTATTGATCATGCGCTTTAACTTATATACTTAGGACTCATTTTACGAATATCACTATCGACAAAATAATTTCCTTTCTCATTCAAAATATTTTGTACACATCCACCACCATTAGGATTTGCAATTTTATATCTGAAAGTAGTTGTAACAGATTGTGGTCGAATAGTGCTGAGGTTACTGCAAGTATTCGAGAGAGTCGTCTTTCGAAGATATAGGTGATGAAGAGCTGTTATATCTCTCCAAAACCCCCGGCGATCTATCTAGAGATTGATAGAGCTACTATCATTCTTATGGGTAAAATTTCGAATCAATACTTTTTTTTAGGTTCATTAACATATTATATTGAGTAGCGTTCCTGTGTATGATATCTATTCCAATAACAAGTACAAGTAGGAAGCCAAAAAAGGCTTTTCCAAAAAATAAATCTTTCCTGAAAATAATGAAATTCACCCTACACCCATTTTGTTTTATGAAAGAGAGGACATTAGCAGATCAAGATCTTCATATGATGTGGTACTGCAGGTTTTCCTTGACAAAGTGTCAACCTAAAATTCAAATCTTCCTCATTCTTCATTTTAATTAACTAAATCTAAAATAACAAATATCGTTGATATAAATCACAAATCCGCAACTGACGTAATACCCCAAGAAATATTAAAAACCCATATTCTTCCCAGCCTTATCGTTCTAGTTGATGAAGTTTCTAATTTACTCGAACGGCGTATTAATTTATATAAAATGCTCCCAGTAAATTTTCACCGTTCTCAGGACTCGGGTCACAACAATCGCATTCATCATCCTTTTGCAGAAACAATTACTTAGCATTGCAATCCACTCGCAGAGCGGAAAGCGTCCGTCGGATATGAATGACCCCTTGTTTTTACATCGCAGGTTGTATTGACCACCTCCGAAGGATGATAAGGCCGTATTGATAGCCTGGTACAACGAAAATGGTTAACTGAGGGAGTGTGAAGGGAAGATGATGACTTGTTGAGTAATAATAATCATAAATGTTTGGATGAGGAGGTTCATAGTGTTCTAACAGAAGAGGCTGACATCTGGCAAATCAACAGCGTCGTCCAATCACTTTCCAAATGCCGGCCTTGCGGTTTGGAAGATTGAACGATGTGTGTACAAGAAGGAGCTAAGTTCACGTGTCTGATGAGAAGTCACAAGTGAGGCGAGAGAGAAGTATCGCGAAAAACCTCAGGTTCCGCGATACTTCCTGAATGGGCTTGGAACAGTGTTCAAGCCCACCAGGAACATACAACAAAGCCTTATATCTGCGAATGACAAAAGACATCCACTAGCAGCAGCAGGGATATATCGTATACTATACGCCTGCGGAAAAGTTTATCAGTACCACCAAAAGATCCATGGGTACAAGGCTGAATGAACATCGGAGAAACTGTAGATTAGGACAAATCGGCAATAGCGGAACACGCGCTTAGTGATGGAAAGCAAACGATATTGTTTGAAGATGTGAAACTACTTGCCCTTGATCATAGATACCACAGTCGGCTTATAAGGAAAGCCATAGAAATCCGAAAACTTACGGCGCTAACATTCAACGGGATTTCACATACTAATACTAAAAGATGCTAAAGTGCCAACAGCGCCATGCAATATTACGTCATCAATAGGTAATAACACTTCGGCCAATACTAAGGCATCAACATAAATAAACCTACGAATTCGAAATCATTAGTCATCGGTGAATAATAAATATAAATAAACCTCTGAAGGAGCCAGCTACTCGCGCTGTGAAAGAAAGAACTATAATTTGTATATTATATTATTATTATATTATATTTATTACATCCTTCAAGATCACAAAAAAAAAATATAGGATACGTCTTATAGAAAATAAAATATATACATACAAACATAAATATAAATATACATACATATAATTGTAAATATAAGTGTAAATGCAACGATAAAGATAATACATACACATAAGTATAAATGAACGCAAATAAACGTACATACATATAGGTATAAATAAAATAGTTGGTAAATAGAACTTAACTAGCATCTATTATTAGTCCTCACATTGACTCAAATATTCTGCAATACTGTAAAAGCAACCGCTAATCAGACACTTTTTAAGTTTGGCTTTGAAGATAACATCGCTTTTTTCACTTCTAATTATGGGAGGTAGATTATTAAAAAAATTTGCACCAGCAAAAGAGGAGCAGTTTTCAAAAAAACGAGGTTGAATGTTGTCGAAGTCTTATCATATCACCATGTCTCGACGAATGCATTTCAGAATTTCGGTGATGATCATGTATGTATTTCTTAAAAAATAGTACGCACTTGTATGTATATGTAGATGTATATACATGGTACACACATAATTCCATTTTCAATAAAATATGTTATACATGACTCCCGGTAGTCTAATTTGAATATTAAGCGCATAACTCTTTTCTGGAAAACAAATATTTTATGTAGCTTGGTGCAGCAATCCCATACAGCGATATTATAGGAAATGTGGGAATATACCAGGGCAAAATAAACATTGAGCAGTTGTTTTCTGTTAAATAATGATTTAAATTGTCTAATAGCAAAGTAACCCGAATTAACTTTATTTACTCACTTGTGCTATACTTGATTCCCATGCCATATTACTACCTATCAAGGTACCAAGAAATTTGGTTTTATCTGCTGACTCAATGCTCCTATTTCCTACCCTAACAACAACTTCTTCAATTTTCTGGTTGTTCTAGAGTAAAATTGCATCAATACTGTTTTACTTGAATTAACTACTAATGAATTCTTCTTGTACCAATTGGTGAATTCAAATGACAACAAGTTCAGTTTATCTTGAAGTTCCTCGGGACTTTCAGCATTAGTTGCTAGAGTTGTATCATCCGCATATAAGACAATACAATTCGTGCTAACATAGTCTGGCATGTCATTAATGTAAAGTAAAAAAATTAGAGGTCCCAAAATAGATCCTTGAGGAACTCCTAAATCCATGCCATATGATTGAGAATGACAATTATCAATTTTAACACGTATTTTTCTTACATTCAGGTAGGACTTAATGAAAATGAGAACACATATGACATTTAGTATTTTTGTTGTTTTGGAAATAAAATCTTTAATCGATAAGGATATCACTTGCTTGAAGAAAACCATTAGCATGAAAATATGTCTTATCACACACTTATAATTATAGAGGGTGGGCACCGAAAACGAAACAGATCAAATATCTTCCAAACACATGTTTTCTGGAAAAAAATACAAAAAAAACGTCGATTTGTATTCCAAGGGGGACATCTTTCTATCATAACCTCAACTGTCATACCTCTACCCGCACCCCTCGGTCACTATAGCCCAAACAAGTTGCATAGGGAAAGTACTAAGTGACACATAATTAAAAAGATAATTTCATAAGTAATTCGGTCATGTCAATTTTCACTACCTAACTTTCTATTTTTCGAAAAAAAATGTTCCCTATTCCAAATTATGATACTGCATTTGCAAGTTGATTTGACATAAATTTGGTGACAATGCATTATAGAATTTATGTAAAAAACTAAATGGCGGCTCCACAATGGCGGACAAGATTTGCTATGATGGTCTGATTCGAATCAAAATTAGTAGGTGGGAATTTTCATGGTAGGAAAATATTTTTTTTTGTCGATGCGGAAAACAAGATAGCGAGTGAAATTTGGAATTATGGTTTGTTTCAAACCGGCACCGAAAACAAATTCTTTAACACGCATGTGTTGTGACAATAATGCAAAAACAAGTCAATTTTAAATTCAAGAGAAACATCTTCGTAATCTCAACTGTCATACCTCTCTCCCCACCCCTTGGTCACTCATACAATCTGAATAGGGAAAGTACTAAGTATGGCACACAATTGAAAAGGTTTTCCTATAAGGAATGCTTTCAGACATGCCAGTGTTCGCTACCTAACTTTTTATTTTGGCGCCTCATTGCAAAAAAATCACTGTTTCGTATTCCAATTTATGATATTGTAATTGAAAGGTAATATGAACAATTCACGAGAAAAAAACTAAAATAGAAAAAATTAACATTGCATGAACTTGAAATAAATTTAATAAAATCGATCCAAACTACATCAATTCACAGTAGATGCTCGAAGTGTTCTCCATTCACTGCCATACATGAGTATAAGTCTCAAAAAGTTGTCTGACGTCTTGGAGCATGTCTGGGATTATCTGACAACTTTCGGTTATAATGGCGTATATTATACGTTTTGAATGGCCCCACAAAGAGTAATCTAAGGAGGATGAATCGGAAAATAGGGGGGCCATTCGATGCACCCTCTTCTACTAATCCAGTGTCTAGGAAATTTTTCATTTAGCAAAATGTGGAGGAGCTCCGTCCTGTTGGAATATTGGGTGACAGGCAAGGTATCGGGTATCGTTTTTCTATTATGTCTGTTAACGTTGGATCAACGTTATCTTCGAGTGATTCCAAATACATATTCCCAGTCAGATTACCTGGTAGATCGCCAAATATTCCAGCCCAAACGTTTAACTGTTGTGGGTATTGCTTATGTACTTTATAAAACACTGTTGGATTACAATCTGAGCAGTACCGACAATTGTGTCGATTGACAATCCCGTTGAGATGATAAAATCATCATCATCCGAAAAACAAATATTGAAAACGAAATTTTCATCATGTAGGGCACGTTCACTCATGATGTCACAAACTTGTATGCGACGATCAAAGTATTCTTCGTTAAGTTCCTGAACCAGTTTAATATTATATGGATAGAACCTGTGAGCTTTAAAAATTCGCCCGACGGTACGTCAGCTTACTCCAGATAATTCGGCAAGCTTTCGTGTATCAAGACTTGGATCTGCAGCAACCTGTCCTACAAAGCCTACTTCCACCGCTTCATTTCTTACTGGGTTTTCAATTTGACGTTTTTTATCTGCCACATATCTCGTTTGTCGAAATTTTGAAATTAGTTCCAAAACCTATTTAACATTTATGTTTTTATTTGGATGTTGCTGATTGAAAATTCTAGTGGCGGTGTTGGGAAATTCATTATTTTTGACATATTATTCAATTATTTCTACCCTATCCTGAAAATAATAAAATGAAAATAAATACCATTTTTATATTTTACTCGTTAATGGACGTGAAGTACTACTGACAAAAAACTGACACACATAAGCATTGAAACAAAAAGTTTTTTATTATACCAATACATGAGCGTAGTAAGTCAAATTGTATTCAAAGGTACGAATATCGTCAAATAACTCCAGAAATACTCAAAAACGTCAGACGGCGTTTCGAGAATAACTTATACTCATTTATGAGTATAAGTTATACTGATTTGAATGTATGCAAGGTTCTAAGTTTTATTTTCAAAATCTTTCATTCAACTTGCTTCCGGATAGTTAGTAGGTATGTATGTGTGGGATAAATCTTTTGACTGACCTTTGACCCACGTCTAGTTGTCCGATCAACTTGAACTGAGACTTGAACTTTGGTATGTGTTCATCATAGCGATGACAATGCAATATGGAAATTTTGTTGTAGAAAAAACTTTAATTGTTTTTGTTTAAATGGCAGGTACAGAATGGCGAATGAGATTTGTGATTATGGTCCGATTCGATTCAAAATAGGATTGTGTGGATTTTGGGTACCGATTTTCAGCATGATTAAAACGAATTGATTCAAATGGAATAAAAAACTTCGAAATGCGATGAATGAAGAAGAAAAACTTACCACGAATACAAAATAGGCATTCTTGCGCGGTAACATTTTGATTCTGTTACGTACAGAATAACCTACGCTACGTCTTTTTAGCTTTTTTTATCTCCGAAGAATAAAATGTAAGATTAGAGAAAAAAAAAATATAGTTTTAAAAAACTAAAAAACACGCTTTTCAAGAACATCGAACTAAAAAGTTAAAAATATTTTATTTAAATAAGCTTGAAACAATAATGAACGAAAAATAGTAGTATTATTATAAAAAAAGCGCCTGATATACAAAAATATGGCACAAAGCGCCCACGATTTTTTCATAATAATACTAGTATTTTTCGTTAGTTATTGTTTTGAGCTCATTTAAAAAAATATTTTCAAATTTTGAGTCTGATGTATTGTCATTATTTTTGTCATTATTTTTTTTAAGTTCTAGTCACTAGTATTATGAATCTTCAAACAACATAATAAAGTTTGAGGTCTCAAATTCTATAGTAATACTGAGATGCAGTAGGTCTCCAAGAGAGGGTGGGCAGTTATAAAATTTGTTTCGAAGTAAAGAGAAAATTTGCAGTAATAATTTCAAAAAACAATTCAGTCTTGATATTTTGATTTGAAGTTTAATTCAAAATATTAATGGACTAAAAATATTTTTTCAGTGATTTGATATGTATGTCCAGCACTTCAATTCTAATTTTTCCATTCTTTGAAATATTTGACTAACTGAATTTTTTAGGTGTACAATTTATGATAAAGTTTTCATTGTTGAAATACATATTCTGGTTTGCTTTCAAATAATCGAATTAGATTTTAAAATGTACAATCCGTCTCGTTCAAAACTTTTTTGTGTACTGAATCACGGGTAATTGTAAATATTCAAATATTTCATCTCTAGTACAAAATTTCGCTAACACTTATAATTGTTAAAATATATATTTTTGTTTTGATTTTCTTTTGAAAACCTTATCAAGGAGGTCACGTATAGCAGCATCTGCCCGCGAATAGCTTAAGTAATAATTGATAGTCACGAACAGCGCCATCTGCCCGCAGACAGATCAAGCAATCATTGATATTTAGGTACAGCGTCATCTGCCCGCGAATATATCAAGAAATATCAATGAGGTTACGTACAGTGCCATCTGCCCGCGAATACATCAAGCAATAATGCCGATACTTCTGTCAATAGAGATTCCGAGCGTGAGAGTTACAAACAAACATATATACAAACATACATACATACATACATACATACATACATAATATACCTACATACATACAAGTGAAGCTAATATAAAACGTGTAATAAAGCGTGTAAAAATATATATGAAACAAATGATAAAAAAAACAATACTAAGAGAAGGCGAAACAAAGAAAATATAAATAAAATTCAGAAACAATCCCAAATGAAAAATAATTATTACTTGATTGAATTTTATTATTTACTACAAGAATTCCACTCGACAGAATGTACATTTTTTTTGATATCAGTTTATTGATAATATGATTATCAATCATTTTAATAACCTAAGGAAAATCTTGAATTATCCCGAAGAGATCTACAAAACAAACGCCTCGATTGCTTAGAAGAGCACACGGATAATAAAAGATAACTGTTTTAATAATGTGGATATGTTTATCCAAGTATCTTGTTATATCGAATTGAAAATAAAATCGAATTGAAATTCTTTTCAGTAATACTGGCCATATGCCAATTTTGAATGGAATCGAACCAAAATTACAAATATCGTCCGCCATATTGCTTTTGCTTTGACAACTCAATCATAATTTCCTACCCTGAAAAATACCCACAAACTAATTTTGATTCAAATGGAACCAGCATTTCGTACGCCATCTTGGAGCCACCCTAATTTTGCATGTACAAACAAATCATAATTTTTGACCCTGAAAACTGCCACTTATCAATTTTGAATCAAATCGGACCATAATTGCAAACATTGACCGCCTTTGTGGAGCCGCCATTTTGTTTTCCCCTTAGAAAAATTCCATAATGCATTGTAACCAAATTTATGTCAAATTAGCTTGCAAATGAAGTATCATAATTTGGAATACGGAACAGTTTTTATTTCCCAAGAAGGCGCCAAAATAGAAAGTTAGGTAGCAAAAATTTGCATGGCCGAATTCCTTATGAAATTACCTTTTTAATAAAGTGTCACACTTACTACTTTCCCTATTGAAATTGTTTGTGTGATCGAGGGGTGGGAGGAAAGGTATGACAGTAGAGTTGATGATAGAAAGATGACCCCTTTGGATATGCGTGTGATTTGAAGATATTCGATCTGTTTCGTTTTCGGTTCTCCACCATGTAATACAGCACCCTGTATAAAAGTATATTCATCAACATCTTGTCATTCTGAATTGAAACGTATTTCTCGTTTCAGCGGTTATAAGACTTCCAAAAATTGTCGTTCAAGAGCAGCAACTTTTTTCGTAATGAAACACTCAAAAGTTTAATATCTCCGACTTGTTTACGTACTGTCGTAAATATCCGACAGGGAGCGGAAGTACTTAAAAAGTTTTTGTTGAATTTGCCAGCGGAAGTGGCAATATTAATTCTCATCGCTTTATACAACACTTCAGGGAAAGAAAGCTCTCTTATAAATATATTACAGAATTCAAATCATTGTCGTAGATGTTTTGGGAAAAAAGGATATCACCGCAAAAAATCTCATGATCACCTCATTTTCATTTTACATTTCACCTGAATTAGATTACATCTTGGTTAGGAAATAATCAATCAGCTCAAAGCTATGAATGCATTTAAATAATAGCTTCAAATATTCAATTATTGGAACACACATGTAGACCGGTTCCGGGTGGTTGGCCACTCGTCAGTGCAAGGTAGTGTCTATCTTTAACATAAAGTCGATGATTTCCGAAAATTGAAAATCGAAATACTTCAGGGTAGTATTCCTCGATCTGAGCGCTGAAGTGGACAACAAACAACAGGTAACCAACCGCATATTCGAAATTTCCCAATTCCTTGTATAAGGAAATAGTTTTCACATATAATTATTGGGAATAATTGAAGAGTGGCTATAAATTAGATAATCTAAAGGAACACTTCGTTAAGGCCAGTCTCAAATCCCTAAACTGTAGGTTAATGGACTGATACCTATCAAAAAACAACTACGTAATACCAAGAAGGGAGTTGGATTATATCCGACAAGTGTCAGTGCAGGATTCTTCACCGAACTCATTCCTGCATATGCTGTTGGTGATAGAAAATTATTTGAACACACTTGCAGACTGTTTTCGGGATGTTTGGCTACTCGTCAGTGCAAGATAGTGTCTATCATCAACATGAAGTTAATGATTTCCGATAATTGAAAATCGAATTCCTTCAGCCGTCGTGTTCAGTTCAGGAACTGATCGTGATTTGAGTGTTGAAATTCGATATTGGTGCAGTTATAATTACTTGAAATTTTAGTTATATGTTCAAAATGTGGCGTCCTTGGATAAGAACTAATAGCAATAACGAGGGTGATAACAACGCAGATTTTTTTTCAGTGTAGTGATTCCAATAGCGATGGTGAATAATGCGAAAAATAGATACCAGTGAATAACATTCGGATGCATTTGAATAATTAAACACAGAGAGTATGTTTTAATGTTAATAAGAATCAACATCTTAAGTTTGGTTTCGAAGGAAACAAACTATTACAAGCAACATCAGATTTGACCGAAATGTGATACAGGATTACCAATACCTTTATATGTGCATCAAAAGCATTAAAAAAAACATTATAGGACTGTTACTAAAGCAATGATATTCCTACAACTGAAATAATAAGGAAGAAATTGAAAAACTCGTGCCATAAACTGAGATGCTGTGACAAAAATCTTCAGAATTGTATAAAGAAACTAGGATTCAGATTTGAAATAATAAACAAATATCAAGCAGTTAGGGAAAGCAGAAGAAAAGTGGAATTGCCTAACAAATCCTCAGAACAAATAACTAAATATAGACAAGAACAACGGCAAACTTTCTATTTGGACGAAACTTGGTATGTCACTCACGATACAGATAAGAGAGGGTGGACCGATGGTTCAAAAATGTGTACACCTAACATGCCTGCAAACAAATGATCGCGATTAATTATTGTACATTGCGGAGAAAGTAAAGGGGTTTCGAGTTCTTTGGAATTATGTGTAAAAAAACCCGAGAACTGCAATGTTGATAATCATAAGAACGCGGAAGCTTATATTTTCGAGAAATGGTTTGAAAACACGTCGATCCCAAATTTGAATGCGAATAGTGTAATAGTTCTTGACAACACTTTCTATCATTTGCGACAGCTCATCAAAATACCAAATAAAAATTTGAGGAAAGATGAAATACAAAGTTTTTATATGGATAAAAATTTGTATTTTGAAGATAACTATAGCAAAAACCAACTAGTTGAAGTTAAACAGACAAAAACATTTGAAAAAGTGTATGCCCTTGAGAATATTGCTGAAAAGTATGGACACATCATACTGAGACTTCCCCTCTAGAATTAAAACAAAGCAACAGGCGTAAAAAAATTTTCCAGAATTTGAAAAGAAGGTAATAGAGCTAGTTAAGGCAGAAAAGGAACCAGCAATCGCACTCCTACGAACGAC
>WOGN01001321.1:0-19752 GCA_015342105.1 Leptinotarsa texana
ACTTTGTATTTCATCTTTCCTCGAATTTTTATTCGGTACTTTGATGAGCTGTCGCGAATGATAGGAAGCGTTGTCAAGAACTATTTCACTATTTGCATACAAATTTGGGATCGAAGTGTTTTCAAACTATTCTTCGAAAATATGAGCTTTTATGTTCTTATGACAGTCAACATTGCAGTCCTCAAGTTTTTCCCACATAATTTCAAGAAATTCGGAACCCATTCTTCACATCCTCCGCAATGCACAATGATTAGTCGCGATCCTTTGTTTGCAGGCATGTTAGGCGTATAACTTCTCGAACCATCAGTCCACCCTTTCGTAGCTATATCGTGAGTGTCATACTAAGTATCGTCCAAATATTAAATTTGCTATATTTAGTTATTTGTTTTAAGTATTTGTTACGCAATTCCATTATTCTTCTGCTTTCCATTACCTACTACTTGACCATTGTTTATTATTTTTAATCTAAATCCAAGTTTCTTTATCTAATTCTGAAGAGTTTTGTAACAGCAGTATTCAATTTCTTCCTATGATTTCAATTATAGGTATCTCACTGCTTTTGTAACAGTCCTATACTGTTTCTTCCAATGATTTTATTAGATAAACATCTAAAGGTTTTGATAATCCCATATGACATCGCGTCTTGCGTTCATAAGGTTTGTTTTTTACTATTTTACGTACAGTTGACAAAGGAATTTCGGTCGAATCTGACGTTGCTTGTAATAGTTTGTTTCCCTCGAAACCAAACTTGAAATGTAAATTATTATATACATTGAACATACTCTCTGTATTTCAATATTCAAATGCATCCGATATTCACTGGTATCTCTTTTTCGCGTTGTTGGAATCACTACACTGGAAAAAGTCTGCGTTGTTATTACACTCGTTATTACTATTAGTACTTGTTCAAGGACGCCACATTTTAAACAGATAACAAAATTTTAAGTAATTATAACTGCACCAATATCGAATTTCAACACTAAAATCGGGATCAGTTCCTGAACTGAACATTGATAACACAACGGCGATACTCATCCCTACATTCTATTCGTCTATTATGACTCTTCATCCAACCATAAAACTCGGTTAGTAAAAATCATCCAATACGAACCGTCAAGTCTACAATCCACGTGGACTAGTTGGCAGCGGCATTATTTCTCTGTATTGGTTTTTTTGGCCTTTGAGATACGGATAGTTTTGACTATTCACAATACAGGTAACTTCGACTATAACAATACTCTAACAGAGATCAAAACGTATCTGAAGACTGTATCGAGGAGTGATACATACGAGTACGCACAAGATACAGTCTTCAGGTACATTTTGATCTCTGATCAACATATTTTAATACGTTGTCGACGATTTCATTACAACGAGCTAGGAATTGCACGTTGAAAGGTGAAACTACTTTTATCCTCAACTCGCTCAAATTTTGACTTATAAAGGGTTATCGTTAGTAAGGGTAACGTGGTTTGCATAAAAGCACATGTAACACATTTTTCAAACCTATATTTGATGGAATAATTTGCCTATGTTTGCGAATAAATATCTAGTTTGTCAAGATTTGTACAATTATAAATATAAAAATATTCACATTCCTTTTTTAATTCCGTCAAAATTAACTTATCAACTGTTTATACTTATGAGGTGAATATATACGAATTTTCCAAGGAATCAAAATATGGTTTAAAATGCAAAAGAAGATCACCACTCGTGAAGTATTTTCAATAAGAAACAAAATTATTGCATAATATAATTTGCAATATTTTGGTGAAAAAGTTGTTTTATCCTCCGGTTTGATTTTTATTGTTTAGAAATTATTTTTGATGAAATTCTTCGTTCATTTGACCTCCCTCCATTTAATTAAAAGACTGGCTACAAGGCTATGTTTTTTTCATGACGCTTGTCAAAATGAATTGAAGAGAATGAAAGATAATAAAAACAAAAAAAACTGTTTTTCCAACAAGTTTACATTTTTAGATCTTGAAATTGCTAGTAGTTGAACCAATTATACCCTTTGAATTATAACATTTCCACTTGATAATTTTTCCAGTTGTGTACATAGTTGATTTTGATTTTTAGTTGGCTAAAAAATATGAGTTCGACAGTTTTACCGAAACTCCTAGGAGTGAAATATTCTACTGAGACTGTAGATTCGTACTATTATAATTAGCATACACTAATATGATTGAGCATAAAGTATTGAGATATATTTTCCGGTTCTAGAATTGTAAAGTGATTTTTTATTAGATAGTTTTCAATCTTTGACAGGTTGTATTGTATCATTTAATAAACTCCTTTTGAATGTACGAAATAATCGGAATCTACGATCGCAAGGAATTGATTTCTCCTATCTAGTCAAATCATAGACTTTTTCATATCATATTATTATTCCTTGATTCGATTTACAATAACAATAATTGTTCCAAGTATTTCAGTGTGAACATCAATGAATAACTATGACCTACACTCATTATTCTAAAAAACATGCAAGTCAATGTTAGGAGTTGTATATTGTGTTATAGTCTTTTATTTCCCAAGCAGACATATCGTCTAGCTGACTAGAAAACAAATCAATTAACTGCCGCTATTACTACTGAATAATTACATATGGAACTTTCTGATAATTTATGTGTTCAAAAAACGTATTGGTAGATTCCAACATCATTCATTAAGAATTTTCCAGATTTACTGGGAACGCTCTTGTGAATTTCCGTGGGATTGTTTCAGAGACGAAATGAGGTAGTTTTGAGAATTCTTGAATTTCATAAAATGAAAAATATAAAAGAGTTTTGATTACATTCAGATTTATATACAAGCTGCTTTTTCTGGGGAGGCAACAATTGGGATCTCGAAAATTTTCAAAGTTAGAAGTCAGGTTATTATTTCATAGGTCAATAAAACGGTGTACTGAAATCATGCGTTTTCAAGATGTTTGGTGAAAATCAAAATGGTCGATTTTTGTTTTTTTGATTTAGGGTTCTAATTTTTCAAAATAGGAGAAAACGCAGGATTTTTTCAACACTTCGTAAAGACGTTTCGTTAAATAACCGCCTCATTCTCATTGTTTATTTACACAACTTGAGCCATCCATTGCATTGATATGCTAAAAAATGAAATTATACAATATTTTTTATGACCTTCCGGTTCATCGAAGAAATAAGCTGAAAATAAACATGGATGGAAATATCACATATTCTAGCACAAAACCTAGCAATAATTGAGACTGCAATTAAACAAAAAGAACAGAGGAATCGTGTCAAATTTTTAATACAAACTATTCGAAGTTGAATCAGTCGACTGCAAATGATATCTATGAATTTACACACGACATCATGGTAGATTTGATTTTTCTCTATTCCAAATACAAATGAAATGCAAACCAAACAATACAAACATATTTTGTACTATACCCAGAGCGCAGATCAGCAAACCGGACCGACGTCGGGAAATTAAAGAGCATTTGGTTCATTTCATAAATCGTGTACACGATCAAATTACTATATAAGCGGAAAAGTTTCGGGACTAACACATAGATGGCACTAGTCTTATTGCATTCACCGCTTTTTCAGTTAGCACTAATATTCAAAAGGAAGCTGTTGAAGTGTCATTATATTCTACTCAACATTTTGTGAACTATTGTGCTAAGAGTGACATTACTTTTGTTATTTTCAAAACAATGGATCGAAAACGATTTCGTGTTTCAATTTCATACCAATTTTTAATGGGAAAAATACCGTTCAAGCGTAGCAATGGCATCAGAAACAATAATTAAATGTTGGTTTGCTGACTTCAAACGTAGTTGTAGAGACAGCAATGATGCATAACGCAGTGAACGTCCAAAATCATTTTCAATGATCAAAAAGTGAAGTTGTGTGAATTAGCTGACATTGTAAAGATTTCGAAAGAACGTGTTGGCTTTATATTGCATTGGCATTTGAATATGAGGAAGCTGTGTTCAGAGTGGATGCCGCGTGAGCTCACTCTTGACCCAAAACAAGAACGCTCGATGATTCAGAGCCAGTTTAAACTTGGCCAAACACTGGAATTTCTGCATCGGTATGTGACGAAATCAAAACGTACGTCATCTGAGTGTAGAGCACCTGGTGAACCTCGTCCAAAGCGCCCGGAATCACAACAACCAGCTGAAAACGTTATTACCTCGGTATTTTGGGATGTGCGTGGTGTAATATTCATTGACTATATTGAGAAGGGAAATACCATTAACAGTGAATATCACACCATTTCGAATAAAAAAAAACGCGTTTTCTTTGTTTTGCCCGGGACTTTTCAGAACACGTATTATGTGGTCCATTTTCTCAAAGGACAAAACACAAGCACTACATAAATATCCTTAAAGCGCTCTCAGACCGGTGCCTGTGCGAAAGTAGCGATTCATATTGGATTTGAATCTCTGGATATTAAATTCATTTGAAAACACGTTCTCAGGAAGTTTTTTCCACACAAACGCAGTTCTACAGATGAAAGAGTCCCCAAACATTGAAGTTCGAAGTGTACTGAATTGAACTTCAAAACGATGAGCAGCCACAGTTCGTCGCGAATTTCTGATATGTACCGCTCTTGGTGAAATTAAATGTGCCATCTCACTACAACATCTTCCGTGAAAGTATCTATAGAAGAGAGACATGTCTCTAACCTTCCTTCGATGTTCCAGGCTATCAAGGTTGCACGTGATGTTCGCGTCTCCACTCAGGCGGATGGCTCTTTTCTGGATAGAATACAGCAACTTATATATGAGAACTCTATATATGAGAACAATACTCCAATGAAGGTCTGATCTGAGCTTTATAAAGCATCAAAAGTTGCTGAGGTGTGTACAGTTTTCTGGTTCGGAACAGTGTTTCAAGCTCTTGAGGAGCTTTCTTTGCAGTTCCAGCTACATGATTGTGCCTGGACATATTGGTGTCCATTTTAACCCCCGACAAACTTATCGAAGCAGAAAGCGGAATTGTCTGCTTTCAGAGAGCCACCGGTGGCTCTTAAATTGAAATCAATATGGGAATGATTGGAATAGTACTTATGTATTTATATTTTGATTTTAATGGAATTATTTTCCAGCAGCTTGACTGTATTAACCTTTTTACATAGGAAAAAAATATTATATTTTCTGTTGGGAGTATGGAGGAGTAAGAGGGGTTAGTCGTCATATTTTTCAGTTTGCTTTGAGAGCGCGTTGAATGAAAAGCTATACAACATGGGAGCAAGTTGTTTGGGAACCGTGAAGCGTTCGAAACTGTCAGAATCAAATTCAATTGAAAAAACAATTGTTATGAATGTTTATAATTCTTTAACAATACAATATCCGCCTGCAATAAAAAGTAAGGAGGATGTGGCTTCAAAGCCGAATTCGAAACGTCCAACAATGCTAAACTTTGAGGGCGGTTCAACCCGAAATAAGATGTTCAAATATCTAACCGCGGAGACCTATTACATACATATATGGTGACGTTTCGAAGACTTTATCCATCTTCATAATCAAAGCTACGATCAATTTGATATTATCAGTGTCAATATTGCACGACAATGATGAAATGCTAATTGTGCTACAAAACACAATTACAGCTTACTTACTTTATTGTAAGAAGAGACTCAAAATAATGAGATGCTTGAAAAACTGATTCTTTTTCTGTACTAGCTTTAACAAACATATTCGCAGAAATTATTTGTGATGAATTCATTATTACTAGGTTTCCTTTTGTCTTCACTTGCTATTATAGTTCAATATGAATGTTTGAATAGGTTACTCAAAAGAAAGAATCTGAATTGAATCCTGCTCTGATTGAGACCTGCTTTCAACTTTGGAACTGAACTGTGGATCATTCTGAATATTCTCTTAGGTTTTGGTTGAATTCTGTAGATTAATTTTCTCTGATTTTGTTATTGATGATTGATAACAGTCACGATTAACGGTATCTGATATTGACGGAGGAATGGAGCTTCGACAAACAATTTTTTATATCAAAACATAAGACCATTGAAATCATTAACTTTTGCCCTGTGCAGCCATCATTCAGACTCTTCATTTCAATAAGAAATGGAGTAGCTGAAATACATATAGTGATATTATAAAAATAAATAACTAGTATATACACATTGATACCTGTATATGGAAAAACTATACCATTTACTTTTCCAGTCTTCTAATCTGAACTTTCCACCTATGAACATAAAATCGAGCCAATTTCAGAAACAACTTCTATTTCTCCACCGTCAGTTCAATAATGCAAACATAACAGTTTTGCTATGATTTATTGGGGTACTGTGTGTAACAGCACTGTTCAGAAAATTTGCAATCCTAAAACATCATGTACTTGTGGAAATAATTTAGCAGCACTTACCATTAGCATTCAGTTGTCTTGAATAAAAAATGTTCGAAAAAATAAAAGGATACTTCCCCGCTGACAAATCCAATAATTGTAATTTTGTAACTCATAAATTAGTCATACATATATGGTATTTCCATTCGTTATTATGGATTCTGATCTCGTTCATATGGATATGATATTCATGGAAAGTTACGGCAGAATTAGTGTGATCTGTTTGGGTTTGATATTCTCCAGTAATACTATAAGTGAGGTCGTTAGCATAAACAAATAATCGGAAAACTACTACCAGGAATACAAAATCAGTGTTTTCTACTACAATTTTTTATTTCACGAAATCATGTGGCTTTCAAGTGAGAAACTGAAACTCAGCAATTGCCTCAATTACAAAATACAGCTTTTAGAAAGTAAATGTTTTCACACCTATTATTCATAGACAGCGAACTGGCACATTTTATTTCTATTTAAAATCATTATCAAATTCAATTGTGACTTTGTATTTTAAAATTGATCTACACCACTCTTGATGAATGAATTATATAGAAATCCTATAAGTTTTAGTCAGTCACACAGTTTCTGATCAGTCCTAACGGTAAGGGAGCCAGGCTCCAACCTGTTTGAAATCAAGATGACAAACAGAGTTTCTGAGTACATTCAAAATTGACACTGCTTGACAATGTCAATTTGGCTTTTTAATTTACAATGTTGTTTACATTTGGAATTAAATTGATAATAGGTGGGAGATCTTCCTACATAATGACACATACATTGAAAATCTGAACAGAGTTCGAGTGATACATATCTATTCATTTATCGACATGTGTATAGTCGAAATAAACGTGTGTACATTCAAAGATGGCGGCACTCTCAAAGGTAAAAAAAACCAATATATGGAAATGAACCGGCAGCGTACTACTCCACGTAGACTATAGACTTGGCGGTTCGTATTGGATAATTTTTACCAACCGAGTTTTATGATTGGCTGAAGAGTCATAAAATCAAATTTGTCATGTCCTGCTGACAAATAGAAATTGGGAAATGTTGGGGTGGTAGTCGCCGTCGTGTTCAGTTCAGGAACTAATCGCGATTTGAGTGTTGAAATGAGATATTGGTACAGTTATAATTACTTAAAATTTTTGTTATTTGTTTTAGATGTGAAGTCCTTGGACTCGACATCCAAATAGTTATTAAGAGTGTGACAACAACGCATACTTTTTCTAATGTAGCGATTCCAATAGCAATGGTGAACAATGCGAAAAAATATACCAATGGATAAGATTCGGAGGCATTTGAATATTGAAACACAGAGAGTATCTCAAGTTTGGTTTCGAGGGAAACAAACTTGAGATTTGACCGAAATTCCTTTCTCAATTGTACGTAAAATAGTCGAAAACAAACCTTATGAACGCAATATATGAAACAGGATTACCAAAACCGGTATATGTTCATTTAATAAAATCATAAGGCAAAAATTGAATATTTCCGGCCATGACGTGAGCTGCTGTGACAAAACTCTTTAGAATTAAATGGAGAAATTAGGATTTGGATTCAAAATAATAAACAAACGTCAAGCAGTTATGGAAAGCAGAAGAAAGGTGGAATTGCCCAACAAATACTTGAAATAAATAACTGAATATAGACAAGAACTACGGCAAATATTCTATTTGGACGAAACTCACGACACAGTTACGAAAGGATGGACCGATGGTTCGAGAATGTGTACTCCTAACATGCCTGCAAACAAAGGATCACGCATTGCGAAGGAAGTGAAGGATGAGTTCCGAATTCTGTGAAATTATGTGGAAAAAACTTTAGGACTGCAATGTTGACTATCATAAGAACATGGATGCTGATATTTTCGAGGAATGGTTTGAAAACACATTGATCCCAAATTTGGATGCGAATAGCGTAATATTCTTGACAACACTTTCTATTATTCGCGACAGCTCATCAAAGTACCGAATAAAAATTCGAAGTTAGATGAAGTACAAAGTTTTTTAATAGATTACAATTTGTATTCTGAAGATTACTATACCAAAAATCAAGTACTTGAAGTTTTACAGACAAAAACATTTAATAAACTGTGTGCCCTTGAGAGTATTGCTGAAAAGTATGGACACACAATATTGAGACTTTCCCCTATTTTTGTGTTTTCAATCCCATCAAGTTGATTTGGGAAAAATTGGAACAATGCATCAGGCGTTAAAATAATTTTCCAAAATTTGATAAGAAGGTGATAGAGCTAATTAAAGAAGAATTATCTAATATTACCGAAGAACACTGGCAGAAAAGGATTAAAAAAGTAATTTTAGTTGAGAAAGACTATATGGAGATGGAATTCACTAGCGATTTGAATGAAAATAGTGATAGTGAAACAGAGAATATGGAAGAGGAATTATCAGAAGCTCTCGAAGAAAGTGAAGTGTTTTGAAGCGATTGATTGCATATATTTGAATTGTTATTTGAATCCCTACTTTCTCACTAACCTATATAAACGAAATATTCATCAAACATTATTATTGCATAAGGAGATTAGTTAGCTCGCTAACTATATTATTTAAGTGGTGCTGTTGGAAGGTAGCAAAGCTGTTGAAACATCAGGGTTCCCATGCATCTATATTATGACTCAATGAAACTCAGAGTACAGTTAAAATTAGATAACATAGGAATTCACATCTTGAAAAAAATTAATAATGAATGGCAATAAATATAGATGAAGAAGTATTAAAAACCAAGCTGAAGTATATAATTTTTTGAGAACCTGCATTGTTGTTTCAAACAAATCAACTTTCTATTAGATCTGAACAATTTTTGCTGAACAGTGTACAGGTCTGTGAGCCTCTGTGGGTCTGTAGGACCTGGACTCTTGAAATTCCATTCTCCTAGTTTTCGAATGTTGATCCTCATTTTTGCTGAACATATCTACCAAGAAAGGGTAGAAAAAAAAATAAAAAAGAATAAAATAAAAATAAGCAGAAAAGTACTTTTTTATCTGTGGTCCATTTCCTTTTGTATCTCGATCACGGTTTATTTATTAATATAACCGATATTTTAGCTATCCACTCCTACTTTATTTGTTCTTTCATATATTTTGAATCATAGTAGAATCATGTCAGACGATAAAATCCACAAACTTTTTGACTTTATCTTCTGAACATACCTTACTTTTTAATAAACTCTTTAGATTCATAATACTCATAAAAGCCATCAAAATCGTGAATAAAAAGGTATGAAGTTCATAAAATGCATTTCACTTCTTTACGTGAAGAGTAAACTCAGTCAATAAACTGTGACTATTGAAATTATCGTCCCATAGTTCCATTGAGAGAAATGGGTTTTCCATATATCAGGTTTAATGTATTTCGGACTTTTTACACGGATACAGCTGCAGAAATAGACCTCGAATATTTTAATTCCTAGTTTTTGTGTTGTCCAGAGTAGAACCTTCAAGAAACATGTTATAGTGAGTAGTAGCAAACATTTCCGTAATTGAAATAGATTTATCTACAATCAACACATTACAACAGAATTCATAGGTTCAAGAACATCACCATTTCCTACATCGTAATATTTAACTTTGAAAACATACAGGTACATTAATAATTTTAATACTGATTTTTATACTATTTTCTAATTTCGCATGAGTACCTATTGACGATGTTTTCATTATTCAGACGACAGGTTTGAAAACGCTACCGCAAATAAAATGAACCATGGAGATGCTGAAGTAATAGAACTCCAGAAAAACGGTTTCTAGCACAACGACATTTAAGGTTGGGAATAAAACATCAGACTGAATATTTCGATTTTATATTTTTCATGTATATTGCCTTGTCCGAAACAACGACTGGAAAAACTGATTTTTTAGACAAACTACAGAAAGCACTACAGAAAAATCCTTAAGGCAAAATAAAAACGGTACCTGTGAGGATGTAGCGATTCATCTTGGATTTGATTCGCTATATTGTTTGCTATTTCGAATGAATATTCACCAACTGAGAAGAAAAGTATTATTTTGATAGTTAATTAGTTTAGTGATCCAATGATTTTTTTGAAAAAAGGGTTGGTTGGGTAACAGGATGAATTTTTTTTAAAAAAACAGTTGTATTCTTGCCGACGTTTCAGATTTAATTATATTCTTCTTCAGGGCTCTATAACATTGAATTTTCATAAATATACCTTCCACAAAACTTATACGATTATTATCGTTTCAATTTCACAAAGATATAATGAGTTCTTAATTAAATTACTCACCAAAAAGTAGTTTTTTCGTGTTGATGATAATACTATTTTAAAAACCATCAGACATATTAGATACGTATTTAAAAAATGAAAATCAAAAACATTGCAACAACCAATTTTCGAGCAACACCAACACAGTTCAATCTTCCTCTTGAAGATGATCACTTGGTGATCGAAACACGTGTCGAGGTGTTAAAAATAATGATTTGCTGTTGGGAAAAAACTCTAGTGATATTCATTATCACACCAAAGTTTTCAAACAGTGTATCATAAGTATGAAACAAACGAATGGCTTTATCTGTGATTCTGATAAGGTGGTGTCTGTTTTTACCTCAACGGCAGAAAGAAAAAGAATGAAAAAAGTGTAAATTATTCAGGTATTTCACGTATCAAATTGAAATATGTATCCATATATCCAACATCTCTTCTAGTGCTAACATTATCGCATTTGAGGATATATATCATTTCGCTCAAAAGTCTTTTTGATAAATATGGTTGAACATATAGAATAGTTGGATGCCCATATTTTTTCATGTTCAACGAGAGCTGTGACGTTTTGACCAACATAGCATTTGACGGCTTCCGCAGTTCAATTTGTACACAATATTGGATTATATTTCTTGTGGGGTTTTAATTTTTTGTTTAAAGAATAATAGCTTTCCAATGGTGTATTCATTTGAGAAGGCCACTTCAATTTGTTTGGTACTGAGTAGCATTCCAAGTGTAACAGAAACATTTTCTACAAATGGAATTTTGTTATATTTGGGTGTCACCACTGTATTTTGGGAGGAGAACCTTCTTTTTTTAATTATTATTATTTTTTTAATAAGGGCTATAGGAAAATTATTTTTTCTAAGTAATACTCAATTAATTGGAGATTTTTGTTGTGGAATTCAGAATTGGAAATAGCAATTGTTCTTGATTTCAAATTCCTCATAATGTTGATTTTACTTTGAAAATTATGTTTCGAAAAATAATTTAAAAAAATCTCTTAGAAAAAGTTGGTTCGTGATACCAGTCTACCTTCAAAATTCGGTTTGCTTCTTTGATTATTTCAGTATCTAAAAATGACAACGAATTATTTTTTTCCATTTCAAGAGTGAATTTTAGTTTATTTTTTGGAATAAAAGTAACAATTCGCCAACATATTTTTTGAAAAAAGGCAATGAAAATTACAACTTATATTTTGTAGTTCTGCCATGACCAAGTCTGATAATTCAATCTTCAAATAAAGTACGCACGCGCATCGTCTCATTTCATTTTCCATTTCTCTGGAAGCTATTCGGATCAGTTGTTCATTGACTGATTGTAGGGTATTTTCTCAGGGAGACAAACAAAAAGTACAGTTGAATAATTTGGATGTTCTGAGAGTAGTCGACCCCTTTTTTTAATGTCATTGCGGACTGATTTATTATTGGAAAGTCAGTTATTTCTATATTTCCCTGTGAGGAGATACGGGGATCCAGATGTATGAATACTCTAGTTTACAGCCAATACACGACTGTAATACCAAAGGCATTATAGTCGTGTATTTGCTGTTTTGGTCCCTAAATGCGAAAGTGATAGTAGACATTCCCTAACAGGTAAGATGTTTCAGTTATGATTTTTTTCACAAAAAATTAATGAATACAACATTCCAAATTTTCTTTTCCCCTAAATTGAGGAAATTGTTTAAAATCTGGCAACAACCTGCTCAATATTCGAATTTGCTTTCGCTGTACACGATACTCAAAGTTTCAAGAAAATGCTGGAAATACGGAACCGCTATAAAAGTTGCAGGTTGACAATCGGATCATCAATTTTAACGCGAGTAGTGGTGAGTTAGTATTAGAGAAGCGAGGTGAGCAAACACATGAAGAAGGCTGGTTACTCATGGGAAAGGTTTACCAGGTCCAACACCTCCGGAAAATTTGGAGGAAGATTTGGAAATATACGATGACCAGACAGGATCAAATGATGTGCCAGAAAAAGACGGTCCTTATTTTCCTGAGAGTGAAGGAAGAACACCCCATTCAATCCAACAACCTGAATTGAATGAACTAATTCGGGACCTCCACTTCTCCAAAGAGAATGCTGAACTATAACCTAAATAGTATAACCAAAGTTATATAACCAAAGTATAACCAAAGTTATATAACCAAAGTATAACCAAAGTTATATAACCAAAGTATAACCAAAGTTATACATACTATGCAGGATAAAATGTGTGTTTGTGTAAATCCAAATGGTGTGATGGAAAAATTAGGATTTACACATAACTCGGACGAATGACGTTTATTTATAGATTTGTCTAAAATAAGTTTGAAAGCCGTTCTACTCCATAATGTAAATACATGAAAGTATGCCATTTATTCTAAATGCTATAAGTTATAAATAATACGTAAAAGTGGCAAATATGTGGTGACCTTAAAGTCACAGAACTATTAGTAGGTCTTCAGGGCGGATTAAGTTTTGCTATTTTCTTTGCCTTTGGAATAGTAGGACAACACAGAGCCATTATCAAGTAAAATAATGGTTCCGAGACATAAATATATTCAAGGTCAATCTAACGTGAAGAATATACCTTTTGTTGATCCCAAAAACGTTTTGTTATCTCCATTAACTGTTAAACTGGGGTTAATGAAAAATTTTGTAAAAGCTTAAAAATGTATTTCCGAGATGCAAAGCTCAAGGAAGGTATATTTGTTGGACTACAAATTAGAAAACTAGGTACTAAGTGATCAACAGTTTGATCAAAAATTAAGTAATGTTGAATTAGCTGCGTGGAGTTCTTTTAAAAGGACTGTTACGGAGTTTATAGGGAACAAGAAAGTAAAAAATTACGAAACACTTGTAGAAGAACTACTTGAAGACTACTGCAGAATGGGATGTCACATGTCTCTTAAAATCCATTTCTTGCACTCCCATTTGATTTTTTTCCCAAAAAATTTGGGTGCTATCAGTGACGAACAAGGGGAAAGGGTCCACCAAGATATAGGTGGAGCAACGTTACCAAGGCAGATGGAATGCAGCAATGATGGGAGATTATTGTTGGTTCCTTATGAGGGAAAACGATGAAACATATTAGAAACGAAAGTCAACATTTGCAAAAAGGTTCTGCACAAGACTTCATTTGAATGTTTTTCCATGTGTATTGAAAATAAAGTCTGTTATCCTCAAAATATATTGTTTTCTTTTTTGTTTTGGTTGTTGGCTAGTGATATTATTCCAAAGAATTTCAAATTGGAACACCTTGAAGCATTGAGAGTTGCTGAAAAATGACTAGTACGAAATAATGTTGCAATATTCATAGAAGCTGTAGTGATATTCCAGTAACATGCTTGAACCAAGACATACTGGTATACAACAAATTATTTGACACAGCTACCGAGACTGCGTGGTAGCGTGTGCCATGACTTTGTTATCTCAGGTTCAGCAATATTTACCTCTCACAGAAAATTGATCCGTGAATGTTTCAGTATTGAATTACATTTTACTGCTGTCACCACTATTCAATTTTTTGGGAAGAAATGTAAAATTTCTTGTTATCGGCGAATATGTGAACTAGAAGCTGCTATAAAAACACATTCAAAACCTGTTTCATCCAAAGAAAGTTTTAAGATTAGATAAGATTAGACTATTCCCATTTTCATTATTGTATAAAGCACATTCGACTCAAGGAAGGCTGTTGTATTCATTCCGAAATGTATTTTAATTTACTATTAATTTTGAAATGCTATTTAGAGCGGTCCTGCACTGACGAGAGGTAATACCAGGAAACTGATTTCAGTATGGTCCTGCTGCTAATGAACGGGAAACATCTGCGAGACTAACCATAAATTTGCATGAATGTATATCGGTTGTAATTCCATATCCAGCGCGGTATTATCCGGAAAGTAGTTGTTTTCTGGCAGAGATTTACCAGTACCTACGGTGTAGGTAGTTGGAAGATATTATTATTTCAAAATATTCATTTTATAGTACTTTCGTATGTATCTTTTCTCTATAAATTATTCAGACACGTTCTTTTATTTCAATTCTGACACTGTCCATACAAAATTCTGAATGATTCTTTTGTATAATGTATTCAATAGTTTATTGTATGGTTTTCACTATAAGGGTTTTACAAAAACCGCGACACGTGTTTCGCTATACAATAGCTTCTTCAAGCATAATCAGTTAGGCTTGAATTTATACAATAACTTCTTCAAGCGTAACCAGTTATGCTTGAAGAAGCTATTGTATAGCGTGTCGCGGTTTTTGTAAAATCCTTATAGTGAACATCATACAATGAACTCTATTGATTAGTTTTTTTTTAGTATGGATAATATGGACTTCATCAAGTAGTAAAAGTGGTAAAAAAAATATAGAAAGTTTCAGATCTTATTTTTCATGCAAACATTTTTATTTCTAGACGCGTTTTGCCGACACCGTAACTTTTCGGTAGAAATGAATATTACACACGGGGCTACAGTTATTATATACAAGCATGATAGGTTTAGTCGAAGTAACCGATTTAATAATTATTGAAGCTATCGGCGAAGTCAAATACCAAAAAAACCAATACAAAGAAATAAGGCCGCCACGAATTAGCCCACGTGGACTGAAGAATTGGCGGTTTGTATTGAATAATTTGTACTAACCGAGTTTTATGAATGGCTAAAAAGCCATGAAATTAAATATCAAGTCATGTTACAGTGACCAATAGAATGTGAGGGTGGTTAGAAGAGTCGTGTTGTCAATGTTCAGTTCAGGAACTGATTGCGATTTGAGTGTTGAAATTCGATATTGGTGCAGTTATAATTATTCATAATTTTTCTTATTTCTTCAAAATGTAGGATCCTTGGACAAGTACTAATAGTAATAACGAGTGTGATAACAACGCAGATTTTGTGGAAATAAATTCATTACCGAATCAAATGACGACAATGCAACGGAGAAAATGGAAGAGGAATTATCAGAAACTTTCGAAGAAACAAATTGTTCCCTCGAATGATTTCAAGAATTAGGAGTATATTCGGTTCACAAATGCTACCTGGTATTGCTTTCACTATTGACCAGTCAAATTAGGTACCTATTACTGTTGTTCATTATAATTGTACCCTAGTGTGTTGTATTATTTTCCACCGAGGAAGCCATGGTGTTAGCCAAATTCGTCTGGAAATAAAAATGTTTGTGAGAATCAGCATGGATAGTGATTAGAGTAAAGTAAATATTGAGGTACAGACAAAGTTATCTACTTTTAGTAATGTCATACTTAGAATCAGTAGCATCCGTGTATATGTTTGAAGAAACTGATAGAACAGGTATTTACATTGCCTGGGTTTTGAAATGAAACCGATACCTTATGTCAAGAATGGAATTTTGAAAGGGTCTTTTATGTGACTGTTTTCAAAGAGAGAGCACTTACAGGTGAGTTTACTAGAAATTTTGAGAAAAAAGCATCATTTCGACGATTGTGCAACTCACAGAAATAAATTCGAAAACGGATTCTATGAAATCATGTTTTGAAATACATCATATGTGGGCTATTTTGTAAACCCAATTTTAAATAATCGCGCGCATGAATATGAACATCTACTCAATACCCTTGCTACCGACATTTTTTTGTAGTTTCCATTTTCCGATGCATTGCCTGATTGACAGGCAATATTTTAAATCACTGGGAATTCGTGAACTTCGAATTCAACTCACGAAGAAAACATTCAGTTAGTTTCCGTGTTATTCAGTATAAACCAAGATAATTTTATAATAACCTTGGGAAGGATATTGTGGTATGAGATATTCTAATATATTCTCCATCTTTGGTACCTACTGAATAATTGAATAAAACATTTGCAGAAACGAAGATTTCAACTGTTATTACTAATTCCCATGAATATACCATATGTTGTATGCAGATAAATGAGCGTTACAATTTGTTAAAATTCAATTATACATTATAATTGGATAGAACTGGCCGATACTTGATGAAGCATAACCAGTTATGCTTGAAGAAGCTATTGTATAGCGTGTCACTGTTTTCGTAAACTCCTTATAGTGAAAATCATACAATAAACTCTATTGATTAGTTTTTTTTAATATGGATAATATGGACTTCACTATAAAAAAATGTCGGTAGCAAGGGTATTGAGTAGATGTTCATATTCTTGCGCGCTATTATTTAAAATTGGGTTTATAAAATAACACACATATGATGTATTTCAAAACATGATTTCATAGAATCCGTTTTAGAATTAATATCTGTGAGTTGCACAATCGTTGGAATTATGCTTTCATATATACGGAGGCTACATATACACGGAGGCTACTGATTCTAAGTATGACATAACTAAAAGTAGATAATGCTGTCTGTACCTCAATATTTACTTTACTCTAATCACTATCCATGCTGATAGTTAAACAATTCTCACAAACATTTTTATTTCCAGACGAATTTGGCTAACACCATGTCTTCCTCGATAGAAAATAATATAACACACTGGGGTACAAGTATTATGAACAACAGTAATAGGTACCTAATTTTGTCAATAGTGTCAGCGATACCAGGTAGCATTTGTAAACCAATTTACTCCTAGTTCCTGAAATCATTTGAAAGAACAATTTGTTCAGGCCAGTCTCAACTCCCTACACTGTAGGTTAATGGACTGACACCTATTAGAAAACAACTATTCCCCTGGCTAATACCACGAAGGGCGTTCTTGTCTATATTTAGTTATTTATTCTGAGTATTTGTTACGCAATTCCACTATTCTTCTGCTTTCCATAACTGCTTGACGTAAGTTTATTATTTTGAATGTAAATCCTTGTTTCTTTATCCAATTTTGAGGAGTTTTGTCACAGCAGCTCACGTTATAGCCGGAAGTATTCAATTTCTTCCTTATGATTTCAATTGTAGGAATCTCATTGCTTTTGTAACAGTCTTATATTGTTTTTTTTAATGATTTTAGATGAACATCTAAAGGTTTTGATAATCCCGGATCACATCGTATCTTGCGTTCATAGGGTTTGTTTTGAACTATTTTATGTACAGTTGAGAAAGGAATTTCGGTCAAATCTGATGTTGCTTGTAATAGTTTTTTCCCTCGAAACCTCGATATGTAACATACTCTCTGTGTATCTCTTTTTCGCGTTGTTCACCAGCGCTATTGGAATAACTACACAGGAAAAAGTCTGCCTTGTTATCACACTCGTTGTTACTATTAATATTTGTCCAAGGACGCCACATTTTAAACAAATAACAAAAAATTTAAGTAATTATAACTTCACCAATATCGAATTTCATCACTCAAATCGCGATTAGTTCCTGAACTGAACATTGACGACACAACGGGGATACTCATCCCCACATGCTATTCGTCACCGTAACATGACTTCAAATTTAATTTTATGAGTCTTCATTCAAACATAAAACTCGATTAGTAAAAATTTTTCAATACGAACCGCCAGTTCTTCAGTCCACATGGATAATTCATAGCGGCATTATTTCTTCGTATTGTTTTTTTGGCCTTTGAGTTCGCCGATAGCTTTAAGAATCACTATATCAGTTACTTGGCCTATACAAGGACGAGGAATCAGTTGTAAGCACAAGTGTTGGCGCATAAAAAAAGTTATCCTTAGTTTTCAGACTGTCACTGTTTGACAAGCACCCGACAAGGAAGCCGGCGACACCTCAAAAAATTGTCATTGAACCCGATAATGAATTCCGACGAAATCTAATAATATCGAGTTGTGTGACTGAGAATGGCTGCATTATTCAAATCCATCACCCGCGGCCGAACCGGTCCCATACTTTTTTCCACAGTCGATATCGAGCTGTGTAGGTGTATCCTCGTTCTCCGACAACACCATTAATCCAATTCTTGTGCTGAGTACCTCCAGGTAAAAAGTTCAAGGAATGCCGCCAGATATTATCTCGAACAGGAAATTTTAAATTAAATTCACGGGCGCATATCTTCGAGAATTCATGAACTTTGCTGTGTGAGGTTTTACCTGACGACGGCGAGCGGTGTCGAAAATGGCCGCTAACTCGTGAACGAATTTTCGTCAATGTCAAGTACCGTTTTTCTGAGACGACGTCAAAAAAATGACGTTACCAGGGCTGCCGTGAATGATTGAAGCAGCTGTATGGGGAGTGGGGAGTTCGAATGTTCCTTGTATCTCACTGCACAGTTGATTTTCAGGAAGGGTACGCCACTGAAGATGACTAACGTAGTTCCAGTTGAAACGTTTGTAGATTGTAACAAAAGCATTGACGCCAGCCGTGAAAGCCTACATTCCTACGAAAGAAAAAGTCATCCCTAGTCTTGAATTCCTCTGTATGAGAAACACGTAATTCAATGAAATATTACATGTAGAGAAAAAAATGCCTCATTCTAGGCAAAAATTTGATAATCAAAAAATGGTGTTAGTCCGAAAAATAGATTTTGACATAGTGGGTGCTGGACATTACACCATAACCTTTGTTCCACTTACCATAAACCCATATAATCCCATATTATGAGGAACGCACCGTCCAATGAATGGACAGGATACTTCCTTGAATGCAAGGTATGCTTCTGGAGGGGGGAAGGCCAAAGAATGACAGGTGTACGTGGATGCTGGAGCGAAATTGGGGAGGGGAAAATGGGAATAGGTTGGGCCCACAAACGTGGAGAGAATGAGTGGATAACGGGGAATGAAAGGATAACTGAACAGGGTAGTGTGAATGACGCAGAGATGATTGCGATCGAAAAAGAGAATGGTATATGAATTGAAGGGGTTATATTTTTTAGGAGTGATTAATTTTTGGGAAAGAAAGTGTTTGGAGATGGAGTAGTAGAAAGCCAAAAACTTTTTTTCCCAGAATGGTATAGTATTTCTAATACCAATTGGAACAGCACAGAGAAGGAATTCCCGCCTCGACATAGGCGTCGGCATATTATTTTTCAGTGGTAGTTTTTCAGTTACTAATTCTAACAATCATAGCAATTGATCACCCCATGGAAAAGTAATCTCAACTGAATTTTTTCACCATGGGTAATTATGAAAAACTTCGAAATTTAAGGCCGTTCTTCCACACATCACTATTACCTCCTTCATTCACCACTCGCCTTATATTATCAAACACTACAGCATTCAAAGTCGGTGACTGATTACATTTCCGAAAGCTTTCTTTCATTGTGGCCCAAACCATTTCAATTGGATT
>WOGN01001322.1:0-18444 GCA_015342105.1 Leptinotarsa texana
TCTTTTAAAAGAGTTGTAAAGGTATTCGAAAGACCTTCAAAACAAGGTGCTACTCGACCTACTTTCCCTATCTAAATAAGGATTGTCGGACGCACCCCTCCGAGGGGGTGCGTACTACATAAAATCTGATTAGTCTAAAAGGTGTCCCCCTTCAATTAGAAATCGACGTGTCTGAGCTTTTTCAAAAATCTTACTTTTTATATTCAAAAACGGTTCTGTTAAGTTCTCTTTGTTACACACTGTATAATCCGACAAATTTTAAAATGGGAGGAAATGACTAGAAACACTTTTTTCTTCTTGCGTGGGAGGCTGCCACTGCCCACCACACCCACGGAGTCGCAGCTGACGGTCGCGAGTATTCATAGTGTAAATCCCTAATGCATTTTACGAAGTTTTGCTCGAGAGGAAATAATTGATTTGTACCTGGCTCCTAGACCAATGTCTCTAGTGTTACTTCACTTAATTAATATTAACACAAGGAAAAGTATTTTGTAGACAACTAACTTACTCTTTTCGAATTGTACTCGTAGTCCTTCTTTTAGGCACCTACGTATCTTTCTTAATACGTTGAATATCATCTATGCAAAATATTTTTCATAGATTCGAGTACCAACTTTAACCACGATAAAATAAAAATCTTATTCGAATAATTTAAACAATTAAACAGTTTAATCACCAAAACTTTGGAATCACGTGTCACACTTGATTGCTATTGAGAAAGAGTATGGGTTCTGTAAACTGCTAACTGCCGATAAACTATTCATGCATACTTGAAATACTATTTCGAAGTATACATATTTATGAATGTCTTCAAGCACTTGCTACAATTTAACTCGATTACCATGTTGTTCGAGATTGGAATATTATCCTGTTTTGGTGGGTTGTCCAGTTGGAAATAATTTCAAACATGTTATTCGTTACAACATTTAGAAAGAAAACATGTTTTGAATTTCAGTATTGATAGATTAACTCGTATTTCTGTGATATTTATGGAACTGACAGACCTAAAGTAGATAGTAATCGATATTCTTAAAGATATAATTTTTAACAGTAGTAACATAGTTTTCACTAAGTTATATAATATACTTATCGTTAATAAACTCTATACTTACCGTTAATAAACTTATACTTATCACAATTGAATATAGTGCTTAAGTACTACAATTAGTTCTTATGTCTGTAAAATATTCTAACTTACTATAATATTTATCCAAATTGACATCTCAACGAGAATATTTATCGCGAAACAAAGGAATTGTTATCGGTGGACAGTGAGACGATATAATTTTTCAAAAAAAATCGTCGAGAGAAATTTCATTCGCCACTATGGGTGGCGAAAATATTCTTTGAACGCCTCTGATGCCAAATACAGCTTACATTTTTTTTGGAGATCAATCAACCAGTGCAATAATTTCCAATCCAAGAACTAACATTCTCACAAAAACTCCTTTCGAATAATATTTGTGTTAATGATTTTCCAGAACATCTCGCTCCATCGAAATTTAATTGAATTTTTTTTCTTGGAAATCCGTCTCCTCCAGTAATGAGTAAATCGTCTAAACTGAATCTGTTGATAACACTTTTTCCACACCAGAAGTCTCGACGCGGGTGTCGCTAAATTAGCATCATCAGGAGAGAGAATGTAAATACTTGCTTAGTTTTTTGTAATTAATTCATAGATAAAATTTCCCAATTGTCTTGATATTTGAATTTTTTTTTATAGAATACCATATAGACCAAATCAAACAATTATGTCTTCTTAAGCTCAATGAATAATTTTGTTTGACATCCCAGTTCAATTTTTTTCAGATGTGTTATATTTTATTTTACCATTATACCATAAACATAAATATAATACAGTTGAAACCTTTTTCTATCATCTCCATTTAACAACTCTTTATTTAGAAATATTAAGAAAACTGCAACACGTGTTTTACTATAAATTACATGGATTCATTATAGTATTGATAATTTTCTTGAGTGTAATACTCTTAATATAAGACACGCCTTATACTTATAGTAATGTTGGACACACCTAATACTTATAGTAATATCGGACACGCCTAGTACTTACAGTATTAGACACGCGACACGCATAATACTATAGCATTGCATATGTCTAATATAGAATGAGACACGTCTAACACTGATAGAATTGGACACACTTGATACTTATAGTAGTTGAAACACTTAAGATTCTCACTATTAGATAAGCTTGAAAAAATCACGGCATAGTGAAACCGTGTTGCGGTTTTTTGAAGGCTCAAGTGAGAATCCCAAATGCTGTTATAAACTTTTATGAACGATTTCAAAATCTATCTCAATTACCCATTTCCTCATTTCTAAATTCAATAAAGGGAAGTAATTCTATAATATTCGATCATTGAGCAATATTCCTGAGTTTTTACATCCATTAATTTCTAACAATTCCAAAAGGTTGAGTTTTGACTTTTTCTCTTCCAGATGCAATCGTGATTGAACTCGTGCCCGTCTGTCAAAAGATAGCAAATGATGAATTGGTCTCATTAAAAAAACTACTTCTATTCTTTTTTGTTCTTTTGTAAAACGTTCTCTCGGTTTGTCAGAAATGAGTTGTTCATAGAAATGTATATAGTTTAGGTAATGAATTTATCACGTAGAAATTTCTCGTGTATTAATAGTCATAATTATTCAAATTATTATGAAAGCACGACACAGAATTGGCTCAAACAGCATTGTGACACCAGAAGACGCTATTGTATAGAGAAACACGTGTCGCAGTTTTGTAAACTTTCAAGTAGAAATCTAACATTGAAGTGTGTTTTTTGCATACGCAAAGTATTACGCTCAATTTTTAACTGAACTGAGATTTGATCTGTTGAAGATATTCTTCATAAAAATTATCAGATTTACTTGAAGTTACTCGGTACCTCTAGAAGTAACTTTCAAAGGATCCTGTATTTTCAGTCAGTATTTTACATGTTTAACCTGGAATTGACTAAAATCACAAAAATTGAAATCTCCCCAAACCTGAGAGAGGTAGTGGAATTCGCGCCTGTATGGCTTTTGATATTTTCAAATATTTGAACGTAAATAAACCATTTCATCATTTTATTTGCCTACTTATGTCCCGCATAAAAGGACCCTTTGAGCCAGGTATTCCGAGTTCACCCATGCTGGAGATAATGGCCAGAGATACAAACATAGATTAGAAATTTGATATCTTGAAATGTGGCATGAATGTTCTCGGTCTCGGAGGGTTCTTCAAAAAGTAAGGGCGTTGCGCTGGTCATTGGCGTCTCTCTGAATAACACGTGAGTGACAGAAAGTTCAGCATGCATTTATAATTAACTGATTCTTGAAACAACAGAAATAATTCGAAACTAAGCTAATTTAGTTTGGTTTTTCCAGATTTTCTAATGGCCCACATTTTAAAATCATTTTACAAACTTTAAAAAAAATATATAGTTAACCAAAGTTTCAGCAGAATCAAGATAACAGATATATATATAGTTAACCAAAGTTTCAGCAGAATCAAGATAACAGAGGTGTTTTTCCAAGAAACGTTTGACGTGATTCTTCATTTTGACATAATGGTTTCATTAACTGATTGAAATAAAACAAATATCAAGTTTTAATGAAGCATACCAGATTATATTAGTGAAAATGGGTTAAGCCATTTTTAAGATTGTGCACGCAAACGCACAGACAGACAACCATACAAAGATTCTGAAAAATCATTGTTTTGGGTATTATTGCGGTATTATGAATCCCCAATAATAGTTTTTCTCAAATATCTTCCATGTGACGAAAGCGATCAGTTACACTTTCCTTATATGCATTGGATTCGAAAGAATCATATTTGACATTTGAAATCTTGAGACATAGTTTTTTCTTTCACCTCTTGTAGATTTCCACAATTGATTTTTAACACATTATTTTTCTTATAGGTTTTTTCATACTATGATCATTCAACTTCAAATCAGATTTGCTTATATTTGGTTGAATATAAGTTAATGTTGAGCTCATACTATACAAACTCTACTTCATTATATTCTACAATTGGATCTGCATTATCGTATATTATTTCACGTATTTCAAATACAGAGTACATTTTTTATGTCTGAAGAGGTAAAAATAGTGCATTTTTGACCCTCTCATCAGATCACCTGGCTTGTTTACAATGATTCCGTATTGACCAATTTTTTTGATATTTTACCTGGTTTTCTTCGAGTCTATCGAAGCAGGACTACAAGGAGTAAGGGATCCTCGGGTGAAGGATTTTTACACAACTTAGAAAATCTGTGTACAAATTATATTTTTATATATTTTATATTTTAACAGATTCACAGTACACTTACGCTAATATTATGGAATATACGAGTAGTGCCAGTCACGTGTTTGTGTATAACTGTTATAGGAACCTGCTATTAAAGAAATATAGTCGATACTTTGTAAATACAGAGCAAATCACTTCATTTTTCAAATAATTGTTCATTTTATCGTTCACTGTGTATTCCACCATGAATATTGCATTCTTCTCCAATTCCTACCTCTGCAGAATCGTGAGGACTAGTGGTAAAATATTGTCAATTGAATGTTGTACTTTGTGTCCAGTAATTCCAACCTAGACTGCTTCTTAGACTTACCACAAAGCATTTTGTATATCTAAACTTTCTTGAGCTCTTTCATGTTACGACTTCGATGTGCTATGCCAATTTTAGTGGAATATGAATTTCATAAATTCCATGAAACCTGTATAATCAATTGTTTTTAGCTGATGTCTCAAATATACAGTCTGTTTCATCAACTATCACTTTTGAAAAAAACATCCCCAATCTCCTTTCGTCCATTTGTAGTCTACCCTGTATATTTTTCAGATGTTCTAGTTCAGATGCATAATTTTGTGATTTTTTCAACGTATCCAATTTTTTTGGTTTTCTTGTGCTTTAGGTTAGGAAAGGAACAATGGATAATTTTTCAAAAAGCCTTTGCTCGTTAAAAAAAATGTTTCACGAAATAAACTAGATCATGTACGTATAATTAGGATGTACATTAACAATGTACGACTTTTATTTTCTGGTTGGAATGGCCTAAAGTCCATAAAAATTTTCCCATCAATATTTTTATCTTGTCTACCCACGTTTCATTTTCACACATCTTTCATTACTGTTGTTCCCGCAGGCAATTGGAAATAAAAATAACAAAAATGTGTTTACTCATTCTCTTACCGTTGCGGGTTATGAAAATATTTATACAACAGAGTAGGGTGTTAATTATACTTCCAAGCACTACTCCTTCGCCAAACATGGTTGGGTTGTGAAATAATTTTCCGACGTTTGATATTCACTTCGTACCTACATTAAATTAATCGGTAGTCATTCTGAAATATTTTTTGCATTCATGGGTTGAAAAATGTTGTCATCTGAAATCAAGTCATGTGATCTTGAATTGGCAGCTTTTGCTGCCATGGATACATTTCTATCAGAACAACTAGTTTTCCTTTATTTTCAATATTTTAATTCAATATTAATTACTTCTAATTACTATATGGGAGCACTTTCGATAGCACGCTGTGCTATCAACTTCATGGCTCTCCTCAAACTGAACGTTTCATCTTCTTGTTTGTTCTTTTATACGGTTAGAACGCCGTAGTGCAAGTATTTATCCTCTCCTTTCATCCATATGTCTCTTTAAATTAGCCTGTACTTGGGTTACATCAGATTATATCCTTTGTGTTGGTGTTTCTCTAGGTTGATTGTTTCCAGGTTGTATTGTGCAGTATATTGAATGTTAGGTCTTTTTGTGTATTGATTTGTATTTGTTCCTCGAGAATTGAATCATGACTTTTAAATTTATGGATATTTAGGTTTTCCCAGATGTCCATACGTTTTCCTTTATTGACTTGTTTTATGAGTTTGATGTTTTCTGGTAGAGAAAAGTTATGTTTGGTTTGTATGGCATTTGTTGGGAGGTTGGATTTATATGTTATTGGGTTTATGTATGCACGACAAGCAGCTCCAGCTACCTGCATGGTGATTTTGATTGTATACACAAGATCTATCAACCATACCACAAATGTGCGGGTGGTTTCTGCTGATGGCTCCGTGCATTTGTATTTATTTCTTTTGGTAACCAAGTGTTGCCCATTCTTACACGTGGCTGTACCATATTAACGATAGAGCAAAAGCCCGAAACACCTGTCTATGATTTGCCAATTTCTTGAGTGCTATGTCCATTTATGAACTTCTTTATTTATATCTAAACACTCGATAAACTTCCTTGTAATCATTATTTTCGAGATGAATCAACATTATATCAAAATACCTTTTGACGTGATAAATGCTTTCTGACGGTCACTGTATATCATTCTTATCGTGGTCCAGCTGTAATCAGCAGATAATAATATTTTAGATATTTCATTATTTATATTCAGAAATTCTTGGTATCGATCGGAACACATCCTGTCCAAGAACTGTACTCTTTCATTTTTATCCAGATATATTATTTACTTTAGCCTGTTCTCACGTTGATATGCAAGTTTGCGAACAAATTATGATGATTCAGATATATGATAATACTTTTCAAAGCTCAAACACACAGTTTATCGTTTTGTTTACTTGGATATCTGCGACTTTTAAATATTTTACAAGAATATTCGCGACTCGAATATCTTACAATCACATCATAAGTGATTTATAAGTATTATTTATAGTTTTTGATTAATCAACCGGCGAATTTTCGGGCTTAAATAAAAATAATTCGCAATGACATAGAGTAATTTATTAGCATTTTAAATTAAATTGATTATGATTGGAGTGATTTCGATTTTCTACCAAAACTGGACATCGATTTAGGTGAAAATTTGTAACGTTCAGTGATATAGATTGATTGCAAATAGTGTGAACATTTAGTTGAAGTTCAGTTCCTTTCATTAGCTTGGATTTCCATTGTCTAATATCTGTAATATAATATGATTTGAAATCTTTGAAAGAACAAATAAAAAATCAAAATGAAAAAAATTATGAAAATAACAATTATATTGAGCAAGCAAACCTTGAAAAGAAATAAAAAAAATAAAAATTGAGCAAAAAAATTGAAATGAACTGAAAATTGAGAATCAAAAGATTTCAAGCCAAGTTAGTTCACGACGTTTCGATTGTTAGAATCCACAATCGTCTTCTGGTGATGACTAGACTATTTCTCCTAGAGATGACTAATTGTAGGGCATTCGAGTGTTTTCACCTATCCCCCTCCCAGCTTCACTAGTTTAGCGGGAGATGACTGTTTGGCGCGAGTTGATCGTTTTTTGCTTTATTATGGGTTTCCATATGTTGCGTATCTTCACTCTAGCTTGGCTGAATGCGTCGTTGGACAACATTTATGCAGCTTCTGCGAATTCCTTCCTAAACCAGTGTTTCTCCCTGTAGATGATCTCAGCTTGGGACCACTTGATGTTATGTTCATGGGTCCAAATATGTGTTCCTTCTGCTCGGCAATGCGGACTTTCAATGGCCTCTAAGTTTCACACTTAAAGTTTTTGTTAATTTTTCAATGGAGAAATATATGAAATTAGAGTTCATTGCTTAGAATCTCTCTATTTTTTTCCTGAATGATATAATGCTTTCACCAGTCTCAGTGCAATTGAATTTATTATATACAGAAGGGCTAAATCAGAACTAAACTCTGCCAACCAATAAACAAGGTAACCCAAACAACGATAGACGTAGGATCAAAGAATGATCACCACGCACATTTGCATCTTTTGGGTAGAATAAACAAGCTACAAGGTTGAAATGGTGAGTTACGTTTTAACGCCTTTGATGTGAACATATATGTTATTTTAAAGTTTGAAATTTTTGAACTACGAAGTACTGATGCCGACGAAGAAACGGTTAATTTGTGTCCCTACATTCCACTTAAAAATTTTTCAAAAAAAATCGGGTGTTCCCTAGTGCGACTCTGTTCAAGCAGCCTTGTTTGGGAGATCACGTGCACTATGCATGATAATGTTTTGGAGCACTCTTTCGCTTAGATGGACAGAGTATAAATGTTTTAATTCTTCGAAGACCGATATAATTACTAGCAAATTTAACCTCGGAAACAGATGACAGAAAATAAGTCGTGAAAAATGACCTATAATTTTATCAAGAAAACAACCACCGATTGGTTGTTATATTTTCAGAGTATCAAATAAGCCCAGCTCTACACTTGCATTTGCATTAGTCGAAGCAATGAAGTCTTTTTCTCAGAAATATTTTGTAGCAGGTATGTGATACAGTAAAAAAAAATCCATTTTCCTTCGGTTTTTTTTCGAACAGACAGGGATGCAGTATCATTCAATTGTACAAACATCTCTAACTAATTTCCGTGATGTAGTTTTTATAATAAAGAACATCGGTGTGTCAATGGTAGTGATGTTTCAAGTACCTGATGGCAAAGAAATGTTTTTAAAACCAGCCAAAAATAATGTCTTACAACGAGTTTATCTGACAAAAACTATGTCAATGAAATGAATGTGATATTACACCCGTTATTAATAACGAAGCTGAAACTTTCATGGTTGAAGAACAAAATAAAGAAGTGGGTACTCTTCAATGATGGTACTATTTGTATTCTCCAAATATATGACGTTGAAACTGAGAATTTTTTTTATGAATGAGATACAAGCGTTTCATAACATTAGCTTCAAATAACAAGAGCTTACAACTCAGTTTCTTAGACTCAGTTCGTTGCCTTCGACAGAGAAAGCATAAAAAAACCTAAGAAAGAGTTTACTTGAAAGGGATTGGGGAAAAGAAAACTACTTCAAATCAATCAAAATGACTTAATCTGTAGCACCTATGAATCATAATTTTCTCTTGCAAAATAGGATAATGTGATTCGGTGGATCGATGATGATAAAAATAAAATGTTTTTTTATATATATATGTCAATAAACCAGTAAATAAATACGTATTAGTTTTGATATAAACAGTTTTGATGAACAATTTTCATTTAAAATCTGTTAATTTTTTTTGGTGTCATCGGCATCGACTACTTTGGTCATTAGCCTCGTATCCTGGGTTAGGCGATGTTAATAACTTCCCGAGCCACCTAGGGAGCATCATGGCTAGTTGCAATTCGTCAGCCATGCAACGTTGCAGCATCATTCCAGCTTCAACCGATCATAGATCTCGTTCTACTTTTTTCAATTTCTAAAGTTTCGAAGGCATCTAAAAACTTGTTGTCATGTACTGGTCTCAACAATTTGGAGCACCTAATATATTGTGGGCCTTATTTTCTATGGCATGCTGAGCAACACTGGCCTTGTCTTGTCTATGGAATCAAGTATGTCAAACATGTTTCTTGTAGCCCGCTATTCTAGTATTCTGACCAACTTATTTTGTATTGCAATTCTCACAGCTTATATTTCGTAAATCCCAAACTTTTCCTTTTCCGTCGTGCGTTGTCTTTCGGTTTGGTCAACTCTGGTTCAAGTGCATGAGCAGTTTTGAAAGCCACTTTCGTATTCAATTTTCCAAGCATTTGAACCAGCCAGTTGTCTTATTTTCATTCGTATGGAAGAACTATACATTTCCAGACTTCATCTTTCTGAAAATTCGAGGATTTACCAAGGCACTCTTTAAATTTTCTCTTCATAATTAACTTATCCACCATGTTTGAAGGATACCCGTTACTTTCAACTATCTCCTCAATTACTTTTTTTTCGATATCATATCATTCGAATAGCGATTTGTAAGTTTTTTAAGCATTTGTTTTGAAGAAATGTGGTTTATATTATAAGATAAGATAGTAATTCATTGGTCTTAATAATACAATAGTACATAAGTTGAAAAGACAAACAAAAAAATGTATACATTATTCAAATTCACATTTGAATTATTAGAGAAAACTAGTTACAAAGGTGCCATTTCATTAAATTGTTAAATTTTCCAAACTGCGCCGAAGACATCATTTATTTTGTAAAATGATTGGCTTAATTGCCCGCTTCACCTTAAATTTAAGTTATTCAGGATTTTTAATTGAAAAGTGTTTCCACTTTTGCGGAAGAGTATTATATATTTTGCCGTAAAATGTTTCGGAATGTTTTTTCAGTATTCACCAAATTAATCTTAGCTGTTCTAATGATCTCCTTGCTTTTGGTATTGTATTCGGGATCCTTGCCCTAGTAGTATATATAAACATGGGACAGTGATGATCTCTAGATCAATGAAAAAAGATTTTGCATGATAGTGGTAGTTTGCTCTAACCATCTCTCTAATTATTTTTTTCTGAGATACAAAAATTTCATTTGCTGTTGATACTGAAACCCAAAGTAATATTCCATGCTGCAAGTGAGCCTGTATTATATCTAAAAACGCAATTTTGAGAACAGCTCTGCTTACCACACTCCTCATTTTCCTCAGAATGAATCGGCCTTTGGAGAGTTTCTTATTAATTTCAATGATGTGTGTTTTCTATTTTAGATTGCTGTCTATGTGAAAATCTAGTAGGCTCGTTCTTTTTCATTTTCATCATTGGTATTATCTTAGTTCAAACTCAACGCATTCTCTTGTGTTTCTTTTGTTATTTCTTCTGATATACTGTTCATTTTGTCATTGAATATGGATAACTAAGAAAGGTAAATTGTGTCATGAATAGAATTTCGATTTATTCGAAGTTAACTTTCGTTTATAGGATTTTAACAATTGAACATTTTTATTTCTCATATATTTCTATATTTTTTAATTTTTTTAACTCAATCAAAACTTGAAATTAGACTTTATGTTTTCCTACGAAATTATTGTTTTGAAAGTAATGATATTTGTATTTTAGCTGTGTATATGCCTTTGACACCTAAAAAAGAATATAGAGTCGTATAATACCGAAAATTCACGATTCTTTCATTTCAAGATTTTCTCACATTATTATTTTACTACTACTTGATGTTTCATGTGATGTTGATCCAAGCAATTTGCAAGTTGTTGAAACAAAAAGAAAACACAGATGAGCAATAAAAATTTTTGAGGCAAAATAAACATACTCCTCGTGAGAAGTATACAGATACCACTTGTTAAAGCAGAATTCAGAGCAATTTTAAACAGTTCAAGGCAGGGGCGCACTCTATACTTACATACGATAAGAAAATAGTGGAACTGAAAGGTACAAGTGGGAATCAAACTTTTGTTTCTCGAATCCGACTATCGTCTACAACCAAGACATTGAGTCGAGGTCTCTCTGTATCTGAAGCCAAACTATCTTCTCCTTTCTTGTGTTAATAGGTATAGGTAGGACTAGCATATGTTTCTTCAAGATTTCTGAAAGTGACAGTAGCTGAGTGATTGAATGCGTTTAAAAAAATTGGGCACCTAGAAATTGCTCGTCAGAAGGTAAGCCTCTGTTAATCCTCATCTTGCACAACTTCAACTTCAGAGGGGGCCACAATTGGTTAAAAAACAGATTTGAAACACATTTAAAACAAGCTATATATTTTCGATAACATAGCCATAGTCAAAAATAAATCCAGCAATAAACTGAGTTGATATTCATTCATTATTTATCATACTTTTTGATCCATAAAACACTTTCTTCGCGAAGTATATCACAGAGTTACAAAACAAACTTATAAATCTGTCAAATACTCATCCAAAAATTGGAAGTGGCGATTACACAGGTGGAATCAACAGAAAATTCAAAATGAGAATATCAAATATGAAGTAGGATCCATTGCAAAGTCAAATTTGAACATTAACTGTTGAATGAGGTCTTCATTCGAATTCATTCGAACTTATAGTTCGTATTTTCGTAGGAGAAGTAGGAGAATTCTACTAAAGGCAGAATGACTTCAGATATTGCGTTGATGACCCCTAATGATGAAACCTATGGCAGGCCGAAACCTGTTTGTTACAAGATCATGGAAGCTTCCAGTTTGAGATGTGGTATCTTGTTTACAAAAATAATGCAATAACCAAATATAATTGAAAATAATATTTATTTGTTGTTACAGAGGGTCTGTAACAGGAGGTCTGTCATTCAAATTTATTCATCTGTTCATCAGTCTGTGTCAGTTTACTTGGGAATGGTTCAATAAACCGAAACCAGTCGTAACAAACTAACATTTTAGTAGAAATTAGACAAAACGTTATTTTCCCTATCATATATCGAGTTAAAGTGCTAGTTGAAAACCATTATTTGGGTTCCTTCTTATTTTTTGTTTTAGTTTTGTATCAATTCCATTACTTTCCAGTTTGAACTTTGTGTTTCAAATTTGTTAACAATATTTCGCAAAGGAAATATTTGAATTCTACAGAAAATGAAGTGTAAAATGATAATACATATTACCATTTTTCAGGGGACATTTCCTATAATTTGCTAAAGAGATTACTTAAGATCAATAAAACTAATTTTAAACGTCATTTGAATCCTTGTACAATTTTTGATCAAAAGTCATGTGAGTAAAGGGCCACTTCATACCTGGTGGCATATATATTCAAAGAGCAAACTTCAGTTCTTAAGCAAATATTGACATTTCCCTACGAGAACGTCGTACCTGAGTTTCAAAAATTAAATATATACATCTTTATACTAATTCATCAACCATCAGCAGGCAAAATACATGTGCAGCTATCCTTCATCTGAAATTTCAATCAAGCATTCTCATAGGCGAATATATAAAATAATAGGGGACATTTTTTATTACTCACAATTTGATGTATAACCTCAGCTTGTATAAGGAAACTTTTAGGTATTCAAATTGATGAAACCACCACGATGCTTGAAAAATGTTTGTTTGATACCACCCTAAGAGTAGATTTCAGTTTTATATTCATTAAAAACTATGAGCTATGTATAAAATAATATATTATTTATGGGAATTCAGTCGTAAATTTGAGCAGAATACCATAGTTTTTCAATAATTTAGTTGGTGCTGTGTAAGCACTATGAATGAATAAACGTTTTTGATTTTTCATAATTTCATTCAAATACAAGAAGTTTGAAAATGATGGATTAGAAAAAGCAATCACTTGCTTGTCAAATTTTCTCCCAAATCTAATTAATATAGTATTTCCATGAAGTTTTTTCAGAAAAAACACTCCATTGTTGATGGGAATTGCGCCTTCATTGTGAAATATTGCGATTATGGCGAAAAACATTGATATTTTGGAGATAATTGGTCAAAATATGCTAAAAGCTCATTCTTCGGTTCTTCATGATCATACAATCAGCTCATTTTTTTCAGGATTCATGAGGTGAACGACGTTATTTTTTCTTCATTGTAAATTTCTGTTAGGTTATACCAATTCTAATTCTCACTTTTCGAATCCATGTTTTTCTTTTTGGCTTTCGTTAGGAGTTGTAAAAATATTTCAAACTGAATACTCAGTTCAACAATCAAGGAAAGTTTGAATTATAGACGCTGCAAATGTAGTGGAATCAATAATTTTCACAATTAGGAATTTGTCTAACTGTGATTAGCGGTAGTTTTGCATAGTGATGAGTTGGCTCAAACTTATGAGGCAACGCGGTTTCAGGAGACGCTCTGTTCTACAAAAAACTGCCATCACTAACAACTATAAGATGTTAAACGTGAAAACAATCCAGAGAAACTATCGATGTATTGGAAACTAGAGCGACACACTTCTCAAAAACAGTATCATATAATTTACGACTTATTCAACAGTCATAAAAAATATGGTTTCGAATATGATATTTTCGGATGATCAGTAATAACATGACAAGCCACTGAAGCTCATACAGCTTGTGTATGACAAAAAAAACTGATACAATTAACTGAGTTCAGACGTTTTGTGTGTGATGTCAGTTGAAATGGAAAAATAAATAAAAATATCATGAACATGAACCAGTGAACGAACAATATTACAAACTAAACTGTCGGTCATAATATTGATCATTCATACACCATATACGTAAAGCAATTGAAAATCATATGTTTTATATTTCATTCAATGTTCTGTTCTTAATATGGTCCTTGATGACTGCACTTTTGTAAAGTTGCTGTCCATTCTATAAGATATAAGTCCTTGTTCAGAAAGATTGCAACAGTACAGAATATGGTGAACAATAATGACAGACGTGAATTAAAACATATGAATAAATGTTCAAATATTCGTATAAAGTGGATGAAGCGGATTGCAAAATTATTTCCATGTATACTTGTAAATATTTACATTCTCACTTGTGAGAACATGTGCTTTTTCTTTCTGTATCTCTACTTCATTTTTTTTTGTTCCAATATTTCATGTACCTTACCTTTTGATATATTAGTTAGTCATAATTTCAGTCTTTTTAAATCTGTTATTACTTGTAATATACTTTATTTCAAACAGAACTTCTGCATGGGCAATAGGCACAAGTATATAAGAAATGTTTGACTTCGAGATGTTCTTACTTTAGGAATCCTTGAGGTTTTTTGTTTGAATCTGGTATTGTGCAAATGATCCACAGAAAATAATTTAGTTTCATATGTTCTATGATACATTGCAAGAGTTAGAAAGTATAGATGTCTATATAGTTATTTTACAAATATTAAATTATCTTCGGATGAAAAATGCCATTCTGAATATTACCGAAAACCTGAAATAAAGGTAGCTTTTAGGAGCACCAGAATCTAAAGAATCCACTGTCTTTGATTCATATTCATTCATTTTATTTCAACATTTTTAGCTAATTTTAAACTTTTACTCAGAAATGAGTAATGTTTCTCTAAAATCGAAACTAATATTACATATTTTTAATATAATACTTCCTTCTTTCAAGTCGAAATCAAATTACTGTGACAAATTCTACGCCTCTGGACTCAATTCCTGCAGTCCTCATCTCCATGTGTTTATTATTTGTAGGACTGGGAGACGCGGTATATACCCCAAAGGCCTATTAATTTTTTGGTAGCGGGCGAGTGATGAAAAACACGAAACTCCACGTCTGTTTTTACTCAAGAGCATGTTTGAGGCCGTCTACTCGAGTAATGAGACACTTGAAAAAATTAAATGTACTTGCAACACTACTGTTTTTTGTTGTGTTAATGGCTTTTCATTCATTAGCCTTTTGAAGTTGTTTCTTTTCGTGCAGGGAACTTTTTGTTGTTATGCATGCTCTTTAGAATATTCAACAAGAACGTGATGACTGATGGGACCGATCACCATCACCCCTTGTCAATGTTTTTTCAGTTGCTTAACAAACATTTTTGTCGGAGATACTTGGAAAGTCATTATTAGTGTCTATATTTTCCGAACCTTTCTTACTATGAATAACTACTTATAAGAGTGTTATCCATACATTTCGCAAACCTCGCTTGATAAAAATGTGTGAGTAATGTTAAAGTGTTCAGATATTTTTAATTTTGAGATAACTCGAAAATACACAAAATTATTGATTCTGTGCTTCTTGCAATTTATAATATACAGTGCGGATATAAATAGTCGCCTCCTGTTTTATTACGCACGGCAACGGCAAGGCAGTGAAAATATGAATTGTGTTTGATTTTCGACCCAACTGTCGTGAAGTGGAAAAACTGCAGTCAATTAACCAAAATGAGTTGAATGATCGTATACGAGATAGCAGAAGGTCCTGGCTCTCGGCAGCTCAGCTCCGGAAGTAAGAGTGATTAAAAAAAAGTTAGATTAGACTCCTGGGACTCCTGTGAATAGAACTTAAAATGCATTTATTCACTACAGTAGTATAAAATCATCATGATTACTTATTTGTGATGCTGATAACAGTAATGAGACCTATCAAACGATGCCAACATTTATAAAACTGACGGACTTGTTTGAATATGCCGTTGTTTTTTCGTTATGATTCATTCATTAATTCAAACAAAAACATCGGAAACTAATATGAAAAAAAATAGATATATTTTAGGAAATGATTATGGAGCAGGCACTGAGGATTCAAAAGAGGTTTCTTTAACTAAAGTAATGCATCATAAAAGTGGGCGATTGGGTTCAAGTTTTCAAAATAATATTTCCAAATGAAGATACGGATCGTTGCTCTGCTTCCCAATATTAAGAAATAAATATAGTTTAATAGACTAAAAACGCGCTTCTAAAGAAAATCGAACTTAAAAGTTAAAAATATTTTTTGTTAAATAAGCCTAAAACAATAACGAACGAAAAATAGTAGTATTATTGTGAAAAAAGCGACGTGCGCTTGATATACAAAAATATGGACACAGCGCCCACGTTTTTTTCACAATAAAATTGAAAACAGTAGGTATGTATGAATGGTGCTGCTCAGATTATCTATCTCTGAGATCTGGGGTTCCACAAGAATCCATACTTGGTCCATTATTGTTCTCCAGATACTGTTCCTATATTCTTACTAAAATCGAAAACTGTAATGTGCATCTCTATGCTGATGACACTCAGCTATACTATAGTTTCAAGTCTCAAGAACTAGAAAATGCATGTGCGATTATAAAGGAGGATTTGAAGAATTTTATCAGTTATGCCACAGATCACTGCTTGCTTCTTAATGCAACAAAATCTAACGTCATGCTGTTTGGACGTAAATATCATAGACAAACTTTACTTGCGGATAATAATGTTAATATAAATAATGAGTAGATAGCGTTAGTTAATGAAACAAAAAATCTAGGCGTGGTAATGGATTCTGGCTTGAGGTTTGAAAAACATATCATCAAAATTTTGATAAAGCGTGCGTACTCTAACATGAAGTTGATTTACGGCAACCATCATCTTTTCCCAATTAAAATAAAAAAGATACTCTGTGAAACACTAGATTTGTCATTATTTAATTACGCGTATGCTCTGTATGGACCTAATTTAACAGTACAATTCAAAAACAAAATTCAGAAAGTTCAGAATTCATGTCTACGTTCATTTTTGGAGAACGAAGACGGCAAAGAATTTCGCATAAACTAGAGGAAATTAGATGGCTGAATATGGAGAACAGGAGGAAGCTACATTTTGCTAATATATGTCATGGCGTTATTGTCAATAAAAAGCCAGCGTATTTTCATCGTAAAATTATTTATCGCACTGATATACACAACATAAATATTAGAAGTAGAGGATTATTGAGTTTTCTTTCTTTTGTGACTGAAAATTTGAGACGCTCGTTTAGTTATCAAGTATATAGCCTTTACAACTCAATTCCTTCAGAACTTAAAAGCCATAGTGTTAAAAAAGTCAAAGATCAATTTAAGACTCGTCTTCTGCATTGTCAGATATAAATACTTCATTCATCAAACTTCACATAAAATAACTCATTACGTATTCATATTTTGATGGAAGATATACTCTATTGTGATACGGTTAAATTTTCAAGTTTCATTTACTTTCCGAACTGTCCATACTCGTGTTTTGAGTAAACATAGGTACGTAAGTATATCTATAATATGAGTCATCATAAATCATATGCGGGGTGTATAGAAATAGTTAATGTGGAAGAACACCAAAGAACACAATTCCAAGTTGAAATAATATTTGATTTTTTTCCCTTCCCTTTGTACGATACAATTCTGGAATAGATAATTTTCAATGAGGAATGCATTCGCAATGAGTAACTAAAATGTTAAATTAAATTAGAACACACTCTGTTTTTGGGTTAAGTGAAAAAATATTTTTGATGGTGTTCAACACTTTACAAAAATAAACTTTCCGGTTTATTTTTATTGATAATTAGAATAGTTATCAGTATTTTTGATCTATTTTTTTTGTATATATTTATTTGAAAGTAATAAAGACGTTTATTATTATTATTATTATACTAGTATATTTCGTTCGTTATTGTTCCAAGCTTATTTAAAAAAAATTTTTAACTTTTTAGTTCGACGCTTTTGCGTGTTTTTTAATTTTTTAAACCTTATTTATTTCTCATTTTTTAGTTTCGTATGTTATAAAAGCGCGTTTTTTAGTCTTTTTAAACTATATTTATTTTATCTAAACTTTGGGATCAATCAGCCGTATATTGTTTAGAAAAACGACCATTGATATTTTCCTATTCCGGAGAGGGAGCATGAAAATAGCTACCAAGCCCAAGGCAACAGGCGCGCAAAGAAGAGTTACAAATAAAGGAGCAGGCGCTCGTGTTAATAAAAAAATATTTTTTTCAAATGAAGAAATACATGTAAAGTGACTTCAAATTATATCAAGGAGGTTACGTACAGCACCATTTGCCCGCGAATAGATCAAGCAATAATGTTTATACAGTGTCAATATTAAAGTGCGCACCATATGGGAAACTTTTTTTTTTCGAATAGTTTCAATGAAGTTTAACTTAGGCACTTGTTTGTGCTTTGAATTTAACTTGAAATGATGCGACCAACTGCGACCCACTGACGTTTAGTGTTTGTCAAATTCAACTTTTCTTTTGAAAAAAATTGAAAAAGTGCATTTCTAGATCGAATTTGACAAAAATTTACTTGAAAAAGTTGCAAGTAGGATAAAGTTAACGTTTTGCTTATTTTTGACAGATATCCCCTTTATTTTAAGAAACAAG
>WOGN01001323.1:0-19749 GCA_015342105.1 Leptinotarsa texana
TTTTTTAAATTAAAATCGTTGTGAGAGCTACCAGAATTGCCTCCGCGAGCTACCGGTAGCTCGCGATCGACAGGTTGGCGACCACTGGTCTAGAAAGATGGTGCCTAATTACATGGAGAATTTCTGTCCGCAGGGAACCTATATTTGGTTTTCGACCCGTTCCATCTCCCGCCCATGTTTGGTTTTTGACCCGTTTGTATACCAGGTGTTTTGCCAAGAATATTCTAGTGAAATAGAAGAGTAGAATCCTTGAGAGACTCTTTGATTTTTTAATATTAGTCAAATATAACAAAATCAAATATCTTTATTTTTCAGATTTACGGTCTGAACTAGTTTTGATCTCATTAATTATTTAGTTGAATACAACCCAATGTCTTGTCCCAGTTATATTAAATGAACGTGATCGATTCTTGATGAAGATTTTATATCGTCAATACCAATGTCAGCGTTAAGCAGATCGATAAAATGTAATCTGTAGCGTAGAACGCGATGATGACAAATGTCGTTTGCTTTCGAATTCACCATTTGGAATAAACACTGCATGAAATTAGCCGGATATCGCCAAGTTATACAGATAGCAAAATATGTATTCGTTTAGAATTTTCCGGCTACGATTATGAACCAGGTTTGTACTGTTACACAGAGGTAATATGAATCAGATTTCCATATTATATTCTATGGCAAAAATAAGTACATTTTAAATTGATGATGAATACATTTTTGAGGAAATTAAAATTCAACAAAGGCTGATTTAAGGTTCAAATCGCTATTCAATTTGTAATATTTCAAACATGTAACTCAAAATGAACAATATGCAAAAAGGGGAGCATTTACATGAAAAGAGAAATGAAAATTTCTATGTTTTTTAACACTTTTATTTGTAACTAACGTTATTGCAGTTTCGTCCTATATGGACATTTTCAAACTTAAACATTAAACTAAGAAAGATTCATTACATTCGCTAATTTATACCATTCAGGTACTTGACTGAGTACCTGAAATAACATTTCACAATGCGTATGTGCCAATTTAAAAACCGGAGAGTAAATTAAATCGATTTGGTCATTCAACAGGTTGCACCCGCAATGTTTATGCTTGTGAATTTCCAAGGATTCTAAATCATTGAGTTTGCAACCCTTCCTTGCATAGTGCAGAATTTCCGTACCGTTTACATTCGGAAAATTGTGGTTGCATGCCAAGGAATGGTTTAAAAACGTCGAATCATTTTTTTCCAGTCTGAAGGACCTTTCATGTTCAGCATACCGTTTATGGAAATTTCATACGCATTGTCCCACATGAACACTATTACACTCCGGACACTTAAGCTTATAAACTCCAGAATTTTCCAACTTGTCGACCTTATCATTGGCATTGAAAAGAAATTGAGATAACCAGGCATGTGGTCTGAATGTACTTCCACATTGTTTCTTTCTGAAGAAACGTGCGACCATTTCTGTTCTATTTCCAAAATATGTTAGCGTTCAGAATAATATAATTGCTTACGAGTTTCGTGTCTGATATGGTGGTGGACGGACGTGCTGACAGCGATCGTCCACAAGGAAGGTACTCGGATGCCATGTTGGAGATGAAACTCAGTTTTGTGTTGTGAATGTTCGCCGTCGTAGAACGTGCCAGCATTAAATAATCATTGTTGTGAAAAGTCTATAAAATATTAATAATTTGGGAAGAAATAAAATGGGGTGCAGTATTGCGTAAAGCAAGAGTTCTGCACTCCCAGGAAAAAGTTTTTATTATAGTTTTTTATACTATAGTAAAAAGAGTACTGGTCATTATAGCGCCATATGGAAGCTGGGACCAAAATTAAGAAGAAGAAGAAAAACAAATTAGGTTAGGTATATAAAAAAATTCCTCCAATTGTCAGTTGTCACAACCACCATATAGAAGTAAACACACAACTTATCAATTAATAATAAAGATGGGTGATGACCCGTATGCTTCGGTCGCGAAGGGAAAGCTCAAGTTGAAGACTGACACAACTATAAAGAAAAAGAAAAAAAAGAAAAATCAAAAGCTACTGGAACAAGTAACCAAGACAGTAGAAACGGAAGATCTTCAGAAATCCGAAGAATGCAAACCTAAACAGACCAAAACTAAAGCTGAATTGGCTTTTCTACAGCAACAGGAAAAAATGGTTAGTTATAATTCAGTTTTACTTGGAAGCAAATCTAATTCCCAACAATACCGACTCATTTTATCCACAGCTTTGCTTAGCTAGAAAAGAGTTGAAATTATATTTGCTTCTCTTCTATGTACACTTTTAAAGTAGATTGAAGCCTATGACACTTTCAATATCCTCAAGAAGTTCGTGAAACTATTTTCAATATTCAAGAAAGACGGTTTCCTTTCAACTTTCTAGGCATAATTCTTAGTCTGAGTAAAGTATCCACAAACACTCTCCTTGATTTGTTTTAATCAAACTCTTAGTTCTTATACTTAGGATGTGTGTTGTATAAACCTGCTATTAAGTACCAAAAATGATCCAAGTGTCTCAAATACTTTCAAATATTTTATATCAGTAATCTCAACTATCTTTTCGTCTACTTTTGCATGAAATTCATTCAAAACTATGATCATTGTAAATTTTAGGTTGTAATAATTATACCTTTTTTTTTTCAGAAAACTAAACGCATATTAGACAAGGCATCACAAACTCACAAGGAAAGAGTAGAAAAATTCAATCAACATCTAGATAGTCTCACAGAACATTTCGATATTCCAAAAGTATCTTGGACAAAATGATGGGATTTGTTTAATTTCAATGATTGTGTGATAATTATGCTGATATTCTAGAAAGTGGAAGAAGTACTTTATATTTCGTGAATAATATTCACAATATAATCAACATACTTGACACAGCTATGATACTTGTAATAGAATAATTTTATTCATCAACAATCAGTGTTTTACTTACCTAATTCTAATAATGGTATACTAACACCAAAAAATGTGAAGTAATTTGTTTTTTATTTTGTAAGTGACATTGAGCATAATAAACTGCAGCAGAATCAAGGAATAACTTAATGGATGGAATTGCAAAACTGCGTGTCTAATAAAAACAACATACATCAATGCATATGTGGAAGTTCTTCCACGTAGCTGAATAAAGACTATTTTTCATGTGACATTTGAATTATTGAATGCCCCACATCAGTCTCCAGAATTTGCATTTTGTTTCCTGTCTATATCTCGATAAATTTTGATGAATTTGAAGATGCATCACTTTCAAGTTTTATAAAATATATAGAAGGATGAGAAGTGCTATTAAACTTAAAAACAAAGAAATTGGCACCTCCGAGGGATTAAATTGATACTTTTTCACAAAGTCAGAATTAATGTATGCGTTCTGACCTTTAAGACATATTTCCAAAATTAATGAAGTTGAATAATGGACATGTTAAAGTCTTTCAAAGTGCAGAAATTCGACAGCACAAGTTTCCCTCTTAAAATTACCAAATGGAAATAACGTTTGAAGCAGAAGGAAGAAGCTAATTCATGCAGTCGAGTTGTACGTTGTTTTCAAAAAATGAAACAGACTCATCATAGCAATATTAGGTAAATGGACTTACAAAAAATTATTATAATTTGCAAATGAATCATAATCTTTATTTTCTATTAACTTCAGTCACAATCTTAGATATATTCAACATTAATCTTTTGGGCTTCCAGCTACAGCTAATAATTGGAATGCTTAGAATTATTATCATGTATCGAACATATTCTTTATGTACACTAACAACTGAAAAATTTTCTAAAATTCTTCAACAGCCTTTCGAACAATTTTCTTAAGACACATTTTGAAACTATTGTAAGAAAATCTATCATCCAATCTGTCTCTTCCTCTTGCTCCCATTTCTTTAATATTATCTTTCAACACCCTGTACATAAAATCAGCCAAACTATCAGGATTTGGCTCGCAAAGGTATCCTGTTACTCCATGGTCAACCGTTTCACGAGGGCCCCCGCTGTTGACAGCAATCACAGGTTTAGATACCAACATTGCTTCAAGAGGGACTATTCCAAAATGTTCTTTAACTGGAGTATATACAAGACAAGAACATGAGTTGAGTAGTTCAGCCTTGAGATTATCATTTGGGGACTTTAGAAATATCACTTTATCTTCTAAATTTTTTTCTTTGGTTAATGTAACAAGTTCCAGGAAAGTTTCTGCATTGATCCTCGAGTGTGGGTCAAATCCTCCAGCGACCAGAAGAAAAATTTTGTCCCATTCCTCTCTTGAAACTATTTCTTTTAGTTGTGTCATGGCTAGTATAGCTAATTCAAGTTTCTTAGCAGGATGAAAACGATTCAAGGACAGAAATACAAACTTGCTTTGACTGTTACTTTGGATTTCTGGCACTAGCTTTTCTATAGGCTTCATTGTTCTCAATTGTTCCACAGTTTTTTGGTAGGAATTTGCTATAGTGGGGTACAAAATGTGAATTGACTTTTTTATATCGGGGAACGTCTTTCGAAATACCGAAGCGGTATATTGGCTGTTGACTAGAATTATATCAGCTTGACCGGTGGCTTTCATTTCAAGCCAGTCAATGGGTTTCCTATAAATTTTCTTTAGCTTACCACCAGGGACACTAGCAAGCAAGTCAGGATGATGACAGTAGTAAATAACTTTCTCATTAGCCAATTTCAGAAATGGATTTGCTATTGGAATTAAATCTGTGAAGTACAGATCAGGTTTATTCTCGTCTCTCATGAATAGAATGTATACTATTGACAAATATATCATCCTTATATAGGCACATAATGCTTGAAATTTTCCAAATATGCTCCTAGGCAACCAATCTCCATAAACTTCTACAGGAAAATCACCATTTTTGAGTTCATCAAATGCATGACTTTTGTCAAAGTGATTTGTGATGAATCTCACTTGGTGACCATCAAGGGATAAGGCACTTGCAATGTCCAAAACCAGCCTTTCAGCACCTCCTATTCCAAGATCGGGATGTATGAAAGCAATTTTCAGTTTTCTGTCACTATTCATTTTTTGAGACTGATTTATGGACTATTTAAATTTAACACATCATACTTTCCCACTTGAAGTTTCTTCCATTATTATTATCAATGAGGTTAGATTTATATCAAATGTCAATAACAGTGACATAATAACATAGACTGAACTGTAAAGAGAGAACATCGGGTGAAACAAATTAAAAAAGAATAGACAGTAAAACGTCGCTATGACGTCATGATGTTTTACGTTGTATATTTTTATTGTGCAAATAAGAAATTATAAAAATCTCTTGATACAGATACAATTCTGAATTGACAGTTTTTAACTATTCGAACATAAAAAAAAATGAAACTTTGTGAGAGCTATATTCAGAGCAAATTTCAAGATATACGACTAATAAGTACGATTGAATGAGGTTGATAAATCTGAAAGTAACCATTTTTATAACTATAATTGCACAGGGGCGCAATTTCAGAATTGCGAACTTTAAAGTGAACAAGAAAGAATCATATAATTTTTCATTAAGTTGTATAAATGACTGCGATAATTTAATATATTTTTCATACAGTATATAAGTTGTCCTATTTTATGAAATGGCATATCCGAGTAAACCCAGAAAAGACTCAGGCGATAACCATGAGAAGATTAATATCTTCTCCGGCCAGAAAAGTGAGAATCTCTGGAAGGGAGATTGACTGGCAAGCGCGTGTAAAGTACCTCGGCCTTCTTATAGACCGTAGGCTCACTTGTAACCCGCACATTATGAGCGTCAAGTCTAAGATCGAGGGTCGGATAGCAAGTCTGTACCCTCTGATCAATAGAAAATCTAAGATGAGTCTTCAGTCCATTCAGTCGAGGAATCGGCGAGTTTTTGAAGGTACGGAAACTCACGAAAACCCGTTAGTTAGGGAAGCCACAGATTATGCTGTAGAAGATCCCTCCCGATACAGAAACCCCGATACTCAGTCGAATGAGGCCCTCATGTCCCCCGTTAACGGATGAATAGTTTTTCATCCATCTCAACCCTAGCCAGGCTGGGGTATCCCGCGAAGGGCGACATTGATGTCTGAGGACTTCATACCATCATCACATCAGTCACAGACCCATTGGTCCTTCCAAGACCAAAATCAGTCAAAATGGTAAGAGGGATAAGCTCCAATCCTGAATAAACCGAGGACGACAACACTGAGTAAGTCCACTTATCACCCGAAGACGATTGTGGATACTAACAATCGAAACGTCGTGAAGTAACTTGGTTTGGAATCTGTTTATATTTTTAATTTTCATTTCTTGTTATTAGTTTTTCAGCTCGTGTTAATAGTTAAATTTATTGGTTGTTGCTAGTATGTCATTTCATTGTAATTTCAGTTTTTTGCCTGATAAAATAGTTTTTTCAGATAATCTCTTTAATTTTTTCACAGATTCTTTCAGGGATTTCAAATCAATTTATATCATATTAGACAATGGAAGTCCAAATGGATGTATCCATCGGATTAGTAAGCAGGTGAAAGTTTTGTTTCTCTAGTGATTTTTTGATAATTGTATTTTGTACTCGTGAAGTAAATATGTAATCTGGTAAGTAATTTTCTCCATGGTCTTCTAGTAGAGAAACTAAAAAAAAAAGCTAATGGGAAGTACGGACAAGCTTATCTTGATTATCAGCATATGTCTTCTCCATGATTTTTTAACCAAAGTGTATAAACAATAGTAGAATACCTACTCACTTTTGACATGGTAAAACGCAAAGTCCACAGCATTTCTCCATACCCGTTAAGTTTTTCTCTGCTTCTCTCATATCGGTATTGATTTGATCCATGCCATCTTCGATTCGGTCCAGTTGTTCTAAGTAACACAAGATCAATACTCTCCTTAGATTTTCAATTTCCATCTCATGAATTACTATTTATCAATATGTGTGTGGGGTGTGTGTCAGAAATGGAACTAATTATCATGCTTTGTCATGCAACAATCTACCCTATACAATAGTTAGGTATCCATTAGAAATTCAGACAGAGAATTCGATGTATTTGAGTAGATTTGCTACATTCTGTATGAAGATTTATGTCCTTCAATTTGCGAATACAGAGGAGTAAATATCAAACTTGTGAAATGAAGACAAAAAAATCAGTTCTAGACGCAAAAAAAAGGTTAGTGCCAGACTGACATTTTGAAGTGTCTGAATATTCAATTCATATAGTATACTGTTATGTAATATCTCTCCTGAATTTAAAATGGATATTTAATGGGGCTAAGTTAAGAAGCGAATTATTTAGTTTTCATGCTACCAGTAATGTTGGATATATAAGAGTTGGCATTAGCGGAGAACTGAGAAATAAAAGTGTGAAAAAACGTTAAGGTTCGTGAGTAGGGTGTCAACTTACTTCAGTAGTGTTAAATCCTTCAATGTATAGTTGTCTTGGTTGAATTATGTATTATCCATTATTATTTATATTTATGTTATGTTGAAATTAGATTAGGTATGTTAAATATGTTTTTTGGTAGACACAAAAAAAATATTAATTTTTTATAATATCTCAGGATAAATTTTGTTTGAGGACGGGAACAACGAGGTATCTTTCTAAAACGTAATTATTGGGACAAATTGGCAACAAAAATCAATTTGATATCTCAATGTATCAGAAGATTAGTAGCGTGAATGTAATGAGAATGGATAAATCTGTATGTAAAAAAGAAGCATAATCCAGTTTAGATGACTTCAGATCGACTTCTAAAACAAAAAGATTCTTACAACTATGTATCAATTGTTATTTCGTTGTTGCGTTTGGTAAGCGTAGGTATTAGAAGGAAGGTTTTGAACCAACATTTTATTCTTCGATAATCAGAACAATAATTCGGAAACTTCTGTACTAACAGCCAATCAATTTTAACTGATGCTTATGAAAATTTGCTTTCTATTCACTTATCTGACTACAAACAAGGAATAACAAAGTTTTAAAAGTAATTATGAAACTTATTACTAGGTTAACTTCAGAATAAAATCAATTACATACAGGGTGGGGACTCCATACCTCACATTCTCTGTAAACTAAACCATTAATTTTTTCGGGAATATCTTCATTTCATTATATGTATATTGATTAAGGCCGCAGAAAGAATTTATTTGGGAGTCTAGAGGGTGGTTCAAAAAAGTTTGACACATCAAAGTTTTGAATATTACTGGAGTTTCTTCCCAACACCAAATCGTTATTTTTACACCTCGACACGTGTTTCGATCACTAAGTGATCATCTTCAAGAGGAAGATAAAACCAGTTTTATCATTACTACTATTCATTACTACACCAAAGGTTCCAAACAGTACATCACATCAAAGTTGTATTTTTTAAATGGAATATTACCTCGATTCAAAGAATGCCTTGAAATAAGAACTACTATTTGAAAAGCCAATACCTGAAAAACTACATAGGTTAGATATAGGAAACCCTGAAATGAAATATAATTGAATTTTATATTGTTCAGACCAAAAAAATACAGGGGTTTCTAATCGAAATGACCAAGTTAGGTTTGTCCGAAATATAAAAAAAGTGACAATGATTTTTTGTACATTCTATATAATATTGAGAAAGGAGTTTTTATCGAAATCAATAGCCCAAGACCTCTTTTATGCTTGGTCAGAGTTTTTCCTGGCCTATTTAAAAGTGTAACAAAATACAGGGTTTTCCATTGAAAAACCACTTTTATTCATACTTTTTTGAGCCACCCTGTAGACTCCAAAATAATTTTCTTCCGCAGCGCTTATCAATATACATACAATGAAATGGAGAAGTTAATGGTTTGGTGGTGCCCCACGCTGTATATATACAGGGAGTCCCATATAAATCTTCGTGGGTAAAATCTGGAAAATGAAAGAATATCCATATTTCGTGAAAGTAGATTAATTTGATATCAAAGGGTCCTCTTATTTACGTAGAGGTGCAGCACTAGCCGTCATCCGTTAGGGCGTTCCGACACCGACGCCAAGTTTTTAAAATGGTAACCCAGATTTTTCAATTTGTTTTCGGATTCTGCATCAAATTCTGAATTCAGTCATATAGCACACCTGTAGTTTTCCTTGAAAACTGATGAGAAAAGGCAATGTTATTGCATATTATATATAAAGAGGGCCATGAATAAAGCAATAATACGAGTTTAATAAAATTGAACCATCAGTTATGATTGCTTTGCTTGTTCATTTTCATCTAGTTGTATGTTTCTGTAAAATCGCAGACAATATAAACTGAAATAAATGTTTCAAATTACCAAAAACCCTTTTACTTTGGTCATAACTTTACCAACATGATATACAATAACCAAAACAATTAGTGAACACATGAATAATTTTAATAAGTGTTCGAACTGCCTTCCTTCACTTAGAATACACATATTGCACCATTTTAGTAATTCTCGATTCATGACAGCTGAAAGCGTCTCTCGCGATATGGAAGCACAAACATTTGTGATACCATTTTTTAAATCGTCCATATTTTGTGTACGTCGCATATAATCGAACTCTTTAATACATCCCCAAAAAAAGAAATCTAGTGGAGTAACATCCGGACTTCGAGCTGGCCATGGCATTGGACCCTTCTATCCAATCCATTCATCATTAAAAGTGACATAACTATTATATTATTATGCGGAGGTGCTTCATTTTGTTGAAACCACATATATTCAGTCGATTTTGTATCGGAAAATTCTCCAAAAAATTCAGCAACACATGTTAGAGAAAAACCAAGAACCTCTTCCATTGAGAATTCCTTCGAAAAAATGAGTTCCTATCAATGATTCCGCACCAAATATTAACCCCCACACAGACTGAAATGTTGTTTCTTGCATCCAATTAGGGATCAATAGTGACAATTATGTTTGTTTATTATACCGTTGTTATGGAAACGGATTTCATCACTCCAGAATATTTTGTTCAGAAACTGATCATCATCATGGATACGGGTGGACAACCATGCGATGAAGTTCCATTTTCGATCAGCATCTAAATATGGGAATACATTATAGTTATTAAAAATGAAACATAAAGATTATTATCTGGATATAGTCCTTGAACCAGATGTATTTTGTATGGATGGGATTTGTTTTTTGACAAAATACGTTTTATTGACGATTTCGAAATATCTCAATCCATTGCTACTTGTCTGGTAGAACTATGCGGTTCCAATACCATTTGACCTATCACTGCAACAATGTGATTCTCATCTGTAGCTGTTTTTTTCGCTTCTGTTCATTAAAACATCCATTTTGTGCCAAAGATTTGGCTAAGCTAATGAATGTTTTGTCTGACGGTAATCTTCTGTCAGGATACCGATCTCACTGCTTCTTTTGAACTACTTCTTGCTTCGCCATAAATACATATCATATCCAACTTTTCTGCATTCGAAAATTGAACCATTTTTCATTTTACAAAAAATAACACAAAACTGAATACACCTTCGTCAAACCTGTTTTTGAGAGATCGATAAATACGTTATTGCATTTATTTTGACTTATTCATGGCCCTGTTTATAAACTGCAATAAAATTGCCTTTTTTCATCAGTATTCAAGGGAAACTAAAAGAGTGCTATATGGCTGATTTCAGAATTTGATGCAGAATCCAAAAACAATTTGCAAATCTGGGTTAGCTTTTAAAAAATTTGGCGTCGGTGTCGCGACGCCCAAAAGGATGACGCCCAATGCATTAATAAGAGGGCCCTTTGACATCAAAATCACCTTCTCTCACGAAATATAGATATTCTCTTTCATTTTTCAGATATTTGCCCGCGGAGTTTTATACGGGCAAATCTGTATAAGCAATCAGGGTGTCAAAGTTACAACAACAAAAAAGTTCTCAGTAATTAGCTGATAGTTTTTGAGCAAATTTAAATAAAACTTGGTACGTTTTATTGCAGTAACAAAATACTCCATTCGATTTAATTAGATTTAAAATAACAATTCTAGTGGTTTACCTGGAGTAAAAACGGAGAATAAAATAGTGCTGATGTGCTTATTAAATTTTATAAGCTACTGAAAACCGTTTTCACTTCAAATACAGGCCGTTTCTTTTATCATATGGTAAAATTGCTACATTCTAAACCGTAACAGATACGAAGGCGATTAAATGGAAAAAAAGGTAACTGTCATCGGGAACAATACAATGGTTGATCGAATTGTTATTTCCGAGGAAAATGTTATTATATCCTAAGTGTACTATGACGATGTAATAATAAATATTCGATGAAACGTTTCGTGTCAACACGGAAACCATCAACTTTTTTTTTAAATACGGACCTGTCTTATTACAGATATTGATAAAGCGATACATTCACAATCCAAGAGTATATTACATTTGACTTTTTTTATAGCATTTCATTTGAAATAACCACCATCATCAGTGACAACAATCAAACAGAAGAACAATTTATTTTATCATGAACTTTTGGGAAAAATGAAACCAATATTGCTACAAGGCAATCTACATTAAATGCTCGAATTGACGACCTCTTTGTTGATTGTTGTCGGTCCAGACAATTTCTGTGGCAATTTTCTAGCATAATAGGTGGAATACTAATACATGCATCTCTTATTTTTTTGTTTGAGATGGTCGGTATCTGTACATGGTGTTGAAAAAACTATATCCTTTAATGTATCCCCATACAAAAAATCTAAAGGAGTAAGATTTGGGGATCGAGCTCTCCAGTTAATCGGTCCATTTACAATCCATTTTCTTTTGGGAATATTGCATCTAAATGTTTCCTTACTATTGTTGCATTATGGGTAGGAGCACCGTCCTGTTAAAAATATTGTACTTCATGGCGAATATTCAGTGGCAATTCATCTAAATGATCATCGTGAAGGAAATGGCTAAGTATGATTGTTCCCACAATTCCCACCCAGACATTTATTCCGAACCTGTCTTGGAAATTGGCTTCCCTAGGTAAATGTTCATTTGTATTATTCCACCTATAATGGACATTTCTGTTAAACCAACCATTGTTGGTGAATTTTGATTCGTCCGTCCATATTATTTTTTTTACAAATATTTCCAACTTCCTACGTCTTAACAACATCGCAAATCGTATTCTCCCTCCATAATCCCTTTCATTGAGGTGATAAACTTTGCGTATCCTGCAGCATATATATTTGTTCTTTTTCAAAATAATTCTGGTGGATTTTACAGAAATCCCCATTTCGTGGACAATTTTTCGCAAAGAACAATTTTGACTGGCATAATTTTTGTAACTGGCCGACCCTAAATTAAAAAAAAATTTTTTCATCGTATACATTTTTATATGGTAATATTTTCTTACCCGTAACATTTATTTGATTCCTCACACTTCCAGTAACCACACATTTTCTTGTTTTCTTTCTGTCAAATTCACCATAGTCCCTCAAAATTTCACGCGATAAGATGAATTGAGTATTCGATCATACCAAATTATACAACACTCGAATTTTGACCAAAAACTGATATTTTCGTTACTTCCAGGATTGATAATTATAAACATATTACGAACTATAATTGATTAGGAAGAAATAAGCCTTGAAAGAAGGAAAACAGCAATACAAAAATTTTCAAAACGAAAAATTATGAATTTTAATTGTGTTAGGATACCTACCTTGTCTGAATTATATTATGAAGAAATCGAAACAATTTACAACAACAGGACCGTAACTTGAAATTGTTGTCACTGATGATGGTAGTTATTTCAAATGAAACGCTAAATATACCCTTACGTAATATACCCTTGGATTGTGAATTTATTGCATTATCAATATCTGTAATAAAAAATACAAGTTCGTACTTAAAAAGTTGATGGTGGCCATGTATGTATATGGTGACCATTGTATTGTTCCCGGTGACAGTTACCTTTTTTCCCATTTAATCGTCTTCGTATCTGTTGAGGTTTAGAATATAGCAATGTTACCACATGATAAAAGAAACGGCCTGTATATAAGAAATAATGGTTTTCAAGACCGATACAACCTGAAAAAGTTCAGGAACTAACAAAAAATATTGAAATTTTCAATTCTGATTTGGCTGTTAAGATTCAAGAACAAGTTGACAAAATAGAACGTACGCAATGAATGATAGCTTTTGAGGATGAAGTTATAATCCGTAACAGGCATTTTAAAAACCAAATTTCTCTTCAGTGATTTTAACGTATGTATTTCGCACCAATACAATTCTTGAAATTATTAAGACAATAACAGCAATAGAAACCTAAGGCACAAACGGCAAAAGTGAAAAAAAGAACACATCTGATTGGTATATATTGCTGCTATAATGACACCTTCCTCCTATTTTCTGGGCCTAGAGTTTTTGTGTACAACCATAACAGAAATAACGTCAGATATCTTATTGCATATTTACAATGTTTTTTAAAAAAATATACATTTCACGATCAAGTGATACATATTGTTGGGTTACGTAAACTCATTTTGATTCACAGAATTTTTGCCAACGAAATTAAATCGGTTGGGTAAAAGTGAAACTGATTGTCTGGAATTATGACTTCCTTTACTTAACGTCAGGGTAAATAGACGATTTTATTTTAGTGTTCGTCTGCCAACTAATGGTGAGCTATTTTACAAGGGTGGGTGACGGTTTAAGGTTTAGGGAAGAATATTACACCTGAGACATTTCGTACGCCAATGAGTTTTATTATATTTCACTGAAATATCTTTTCATTTTCGTATACAATTATAGTAATAAAACAAATCAATAGTTATATTGTACGAATATTTACAGATGTAATTAAATTCAATTAAATTCATAGAGATTTTCAGATTTTTTGCTAATCATAATTCAGAAAGTCGTAGAAATAGATACATGTATGACGGGGTTAACTTACAATCTGAAATGCTTCCAATATATACAAAATACTCTGGTATTAATATATTTAGAAGTTGCTAATTAGTTCCAATATCTTTATAAACTATTTGTCTTGGTAAAAAACTACCCCTTAATATCTTTCAAATGTTTTTTAAAGATTGATGAAGATCAAGTATTAATCAAGTCATTAGCCTGAATCTCCAATGTCTACTACCCCCATGCGAAAAAGAACCGACTTTTTGGTGCAAACGGTTTTTAGGATTGTTGACCATAGTTTATTTTGAGATAATTAATCAAGGTTTCAACTGTGTTAGGAATTCCTACGTTGAGAAGCAAGATTTCGTTAACTGTTATTTCGCATAATATTCATCATCAGAGGATTGCTTTTTTCACCCTTCTCGAGAGAGGGGTATGTTTTCTATTCTCCTGACATTATTGAATGATACAAAAAAATTACTAACAAAGTGTATTTGAGAAGTTCATTTTCCACGTTCCTACTCCCTAATATGACAATAACTTTAATACACTATGAATAACAAAACAGTGTAACGGTAAAACCGACAAATCTCAATGAAGTAGAGGACACTTTTTAATAAACACCCTTTTTACACCACCCTGACGACCCAACAATGACTTTTGCATAATGGATAAGAAAAAACGCATTATTCAAATAACTATTGGTAAAACACATATTGGTAAAACAGATAATTTTTTGAATAAATGCTTCCTGATGACCTCACATTGACCTTTCCAAAATATATAACACAAAAATCGTTATTCCAGCGAAAATGGTAAAACTGAGAAAGCTTAATGAAATGAATTTTTAAATAAATCCTCATAGCAACCTTTTGACGACCACCAACAAGTTTTTGTAATGGATAATGGAAAACTGAGTAATCAAATTGAAGCGAAAAAGCTTGAGTATTCAAAATGAAATGAAACTAACTTCCCAGTACTGAACGTCAAGAAAGTAATTCCGTATGATATTGATATTGTTGTAAATCATATCCGAACGAAAATAACGCCGGCCGCCACTGGTAACCATAAACCAAACGTGACGTAACTAAGAGCGCGCGAATATGATGATTCCCCACCACTCTAGAAGCAGCGAGAATAATGTTACCGACTTCGACCGAACTTTGGTAAAATTTTTACCGGACTCGATTACGATATTTAAAGACTAGCCACGAGAATATCGAGACAGTCAAGTGGACGTTACAGTGCGGTTCGCGAAGTGATTTAGTAAGGCGATAGACATTCAAATAATAGTTGAAGCGTTTGTTGTATTCAAAGTGAAATAAAGTTTGATTATTCAGTGTAGTCAATTATTGGTCAACCGACGGGAAAAAACGTAACATTTGGTGTCGGAAGTGGAATAATTGACTGAAATTTCACTATTTAATGGTGAAAACAAGGAGTGTCGATTACGGCGGAATGGAAAAGCTTGAAAAAATGTTTGAGGCAAGCGAGCCTGGAGGAGATTGAAAATTGCAGAAGAGAAGAAGATGTACGCAGAAGAGAGGAAGATGAGAAGATAAACATAGGAGAGAGGAAGAACGTCGAAATGAAGACCAACAATTATTACAACTAAATATTCTGGAAGAACAAGAAAGAAACATAGATGAATATCGTAAATTATTGGTAAATATTCAGAAGAGACAAGAAAAAGACAATAAGAAGTACCTTAATTTATTTGAAGACTTGAAGGCGGGGAGGTACAGTAATTGATTCAGGAAGAATTTGAAAAAGTATTTCAGAAAACAAAGGAAGGATTGGAACAATGAGTCGATAAGAAGTTTGATGGGGTTGAAACGAAACTTGAAGTGTAGTAGTAATGAGTAATAGCTCTTTACTATACTCTACGCAAGAAGCTCAAACTGTATTGGAGAAACTATTAGTCAATGATATAGATATTATTGTTCTATAATAAATCAAGCAACGGAACGGGGAAAGAGTAAGAGAAAAAACCTCCAGTATTCTGTTGAAACTGTGGTCACTATTATTACTAACTGGAAAATCCTACTTTCTTCTTCCTTTCGTTCTCTTCTTCCTTATCTAAAAATCCACATAATCACAATTATGTAGTTTGTGTTCACTTCTATCGCTGCTGAGCATTTGTTCTAGGATTGCGTTCAACAAAGAGTCTCCAGAGGTTATTTTGACTTGTTTATAAATGTATCCTGGTATTATACAATTCAAACTCTAACAAAATTCTGTCTACTACGCTTTCAAATACAGTTGATATCTGCCATAATCCAAGAAGAATATTGCTTATTCATTGCAAGACATTTCCCAGTGAATTCAATATCACAATGAATCTTTAGATATGCGTCATTAATTTTTGCAAAAAAGATAACTGAGCAGTTATATCGAATATAGTTTTCTTTGTGTATCTATGCATTACTCTAGCTTTGCATTTCATGATAATTACTTAGAGTATGACTGCTTTTGTATTGTTTTCAAAGAAAAATATTGCCATCGAGAAACAGTTATTCATCATCATCTTTCATATCTGACATTATAAATTATTATGGCAACTGTAATGAGTAATCGACTTTCTGACAATGTGATAAGCAAACAAATCCGAATAATCTCCTACGAATTTCACTTGGGATTAAAAACAATGAAAGCTATAGGATGCTTACCGCCCTGCTCATCCAGCATGACCAGGGTCTTCATACCAACTTCGTGACTCTACAAACATGGAAAGAATGTTAGCCTTCCACCCTACCACCATGAATTGGGGATCAAAGGAATCCTACTAGATCAGTACTAAGTTAAAGAATGTATGTAGGGTTATTAGTCCACCAACACCCAACTTCTGATTAAATGCCGGCTAAAATGAATCTTCAGAATATAATAGGATTTTTCAAGTATTCACAAACTTTCTAAGATACTAGAAAATAAAAATTTATAAAAAATCATATCCTACAAAAAAACAATACGTAATATTGTTCTTTAAGTTCACATTCAGAAATATTGGGTATATCTGATGAAAATCCATGACACTGTTTGATTTAAATAAAACTTCATTGTGAAATTTTTCACTCTATATAAAGCGTTATTTGAATTAGATATTATATCTATTATGAAGCTCTAGGTACACATTCTCTAAATATTTGACAATGATTGTTGAATATATTTCGTTGTAATATTGTTTGTAAATCATAAAGTATACGAAATTTCAGTGCAGCGCCTTGGCCAGCATTTTTATATAATCCCTTAGAGAGGATAACTGATGCACAAGGAAAGTGACATAAAAATCTTCATACTGGTACTACCTGTGTTAGTAAACAAAAGTTTGTGAATACCAAATTAATATTATTAAAAATGATAATTCAATAAAACCAGCAAAATTTTAGTTAGTGGGCTGTAGTCACAATTTTGTTTCATTACTGAGACGTTGGAAAGATACATTATACACACGAATATACGAAAAATCAGATTATGGAACGATCTAAAATATAACATTTTGATGCTGATATTTTTCGGATATTTCAACTATTTAATTTACATTGCTCTAATATTTCCATACCATTGTAATTCATAAAAGTATAGATATACAGGTTGATGTGAAATATACACCGATTTTTTTTAAACCAATCCCGTGGAAAATGTAGTTAAAATTTATGATTTTTTACCCCAATACACAGTAACCTTATTTTTTTCTGTAATTATAAAATTATTTACGAAAAATAAGTTTATACACGGTTAATAACAAATGGTCGGGTCGGGTTTGCTCATAAAACTATTTAATGAGTTCAGTGGAAATTTAATTGTCCAATTGAGGACAAGTAAGGACAAAAAGTTTGAATGATAATTGCTGCTATAACACTTCGAGGCTAAAATCCAGGTCGTTGAATATTATGACTTTGTAAAAAGCTTGTTTGAAATCGTCAGAAACTAGAACTAGAATTGTAAAGTGGAGGGATGCTCGAAACAATATCTGCAACTCTATTCTTTTCCTCAACTCTACATGCTGGAGACTACGAGTGTACCATTGGGATCTCGGAAACTATGAGATATACGAAGATAGTTAAATTGGGGTAAAGTTATGCACTTACCTGACTAACGATATGTCGTTGAAAAAGTTCTGAAATTTCGAGGATATCCGGAGGTATCCGGAAAAACAGAAATTTCGGAAAATGGTGTTTATTTTTTTCTGGCTTTATTTTTCGAAGAGTTCGAAAATAAATTGCACTTCCGCATTGCCTCTTTTTCCCTGCTACATAATGGTGTTTTCCGATTTGCTATTCGACGTTTCGTTTTCCGGCTATCATCATCAACTTTGCTTTTATTCTTATGGGCGCTACATTGGATTTTTTCTGTTTTGAATAGAACCAGATTTTTCCTTTTCAATGATGTATCATAAGTTATCATTCTTTTTCGAAAAATTGGAGATATTAAAAAAAAATTCTTTACTCAATGACATTTTTTTTTGTCATTGTATTTTTGGCGAAAAATGGCTTTCACCAATGAAGAAAAAAATGATACAAATTTAGTACAAATACTAATACGAATTGTGGGATATTCAACCGAAATAATGAACACATTTGGAGCATAAACTACCCCAGGTAGTTCCGAGAAATTCGACCTCAAGTGAGATTTGGTATTAACGTGCGGGCAGGAATTTACAAAGATAGAATTTTGGGTCCTCATTTATTTGACGAAATTTTGAATGGAGAAACCTATCACCAGTTTTTAATGTCGATTTTTGAAGACTATTTGGATGATCTACCTTTGGCTAACTATAATAACATCCGTATACTACCAAACGAGTATCTAATTACTTGACTGAAAGGTTTGGTGATGAATGAATAGGGACTAATGGGCCGGTGAGGTGGCCAGCAAGGTCTCCAGACTTATGTGTTATGGAAACATTCTTATGGGGTACACTGAAAAATAGAGTTTATGGTCAGAGGCACTATCAAAATATTGAGGACCTTCAAAACAGCAATGATAGAGAGTTCGAAAGATTGAGGAGGAGGTAAATTAATCATGCAGTGAGTAATGTTCGAAGAAGGGCAAAGTTGTGTTACCATGAACAAAGCCAGCATTTTCAGCATTTGCTGTGATTTATTTTTGTCTTTACATTTTAGTTAACTATTGTTATTTGTTCAGTTCTATTTCCATTGAAAGGACACAATGTCTAATTTACTTCATACATACCTCATTTATCAAATTTTGATTGTTGATTCTGTCTCCGTATTTTTTCATTGGCTTTTTCAATGAACCAAACTCGGTGAGATTTTGATCCAATAACTTGAACATATTTCGATGTGATTGTCGTCTTTCGGGATATGAGTTTCAATATCTCCAATTTTTTGAAAAAGAATGATAACTTATGATACATTATTGAAAAGGTAAAATCTGGTTCTATTCAAAACAGAAAGAATCCAATTAGTGCCCATAAGAAAAAAAAAGTTGTTGATTTTGGCTGGAAGACCAAACGTCGGATAGCAAATCTGAAATCACCAATATGTAGCAGGGAAAAAGAGGCAAGGCGAAAGTGCAATTTATTTTCGAATTCTTCGAAGAATAAAGCCAGAAAAAATAAAAACCATTTTCAGAAATTTCTGTTTTTTCCGGATATCTCCGGATATACTCGAAATTTCAGAACTTCCTCAACGGCATATTGTTAGTCAGGTAAATGCCCAACTTTGCCCCAAAAACTTTGTAAAAAATGTATTCATTTTACTAACAAAAAAACCTGAATGCATTCTGTAATATTGAAACAATATAAATCACCACGTTAAACGACGTTAAATAATAAAAAAAGTATTTCACAATGTTCACTATCCGTTATTATATTTTAAACATATATACAGCGTGACTCACCGTCGATGGTAGGTTAGACGTTTCTGGAAAACGCAAAGCATGATTTTTCTAAAAATTTCACCTCTCACATTTCCTTACCTGTTCTATCGATCTAAAAT
>WOGN01001324.1:0-19743 GCA_015342105.1 Leptinotarsa texana
GCGGGCGTGAAAGGCCTATTGGCCGCCCTGTAGTCCATCACACATTGGATACGAGACGCGTGTTGTCTCGCCGACGTGATCTTAGCCTCCATCTTGTATACACGCCGTTCAATCTTCCGAACCGTTTGGCCTGGATTTCGTCTTTCCGATTCGAAAAGCGATTGGACGACATTATACACGGCGGTATTGATTTGCCAGATGTCAGCCTCTTCTGTTAGAACACTATGAACTTCCGCATCCAAACAAGCCAGTTGTTGTGGCGCCCCGTGTTCTGATTGACTCCATTGGTGGCATGATGCGAGTCTCCTTTCCAGCCGTGCCAACGGCTGGAGAGGAGACTCCACGATCTTCGGCTTTCTCAAAAATTATTACAGATGGTTTACCAAAATTAAGATTAAGATATTGTTGCCGCGAAATCTGAACAAGCTATTTGATATCATTGTTGAGCGGTGATTTCTGATCAATACGATAATTTACGTTCTCGTTCTGATGATGTCTGCCACAGTAGTGACGAAACTTTCAGGTCCCATTCGACCACTGTCTGCAAGCCTGGATTTTATTTTATATTTTATATCGGTTAATGAAATTTTCGGAAGTCTTTAAATAGCAACGTGTGATATATGCACTTTAAACAGAGGCAAAAGTCCTTCTTCAACCAACCAATAGTTGAATTCACAGCCAACTTTGAAGTTTTCATAACGTTGAAATGCATTTAGGAATTATTCAGGGTTACAGCCTGGTTATTATGGTTTGAGCTTATATAAAGTAGAGATAATTCTCTCCTAAAACTTTGTTGAGTATCGTTCCAGAAGTTGAGAGGAGTTATATTTATATATGAAGGGGATAGTTAAGTGGAAAGCTTCGAACTGATCCCATTGTTCAACCTGCTTATCTAATGTCTCAAATGTAGCATTAGAGTATTATCAGTCTCATAGACCCTTTTAGCCGAGGACGCTTTCTTCGAAAACAGTAAAAACATTGAGAAATAATGGAAACTGTCGCATGAATGTCGAATTTCACATGTTACGAAATATCAAATTGCACAAGAGAGTTATGTAGTAGACATAATTAACAGACTTTTTTTTGTGAAAAGCCTCTTTTCTTGGTTTATTATTATTATTATTTATTGATTATACATCGATTGCTGACAATCTATAATAATCATTCATTTGGACGAAGTGAAGTGCAACAAATTTCACCTGATCACCATTCTATTTGTTTGCTACTGGCTTAAACTCAAGCTCAAAAAAATCTCACTATTTTTTATTCAGTGGCTCGTCATCTCTTGACATGGATGACACCTACAAGTCCAAACTAGAAAATCGTCCAGCATTTACAGGGGTGGAACTTTTCAAAATTCGTTGCACAATACTCTTACTAAAATGTTATGTATCCCGTGGCACCAGTTGATTCACCTGAAATACTTTACGTTTTCTATTATTATCATTATCTATTTTCATGATCATTTTAATGAATCAGAGACGTGTCTGAGTGTAACTTGTCGGTCGTGAGGCAAATCATGAATGTGTTTGCATTAATTCTAACTCAGTTATTCTTTTTTGAGTATTGAAATGCAGTATTGGCTCGTGCACATAATTCGAAAATTCTCGAGAGAATTTATCTAGTTGAAGTTAGAAAGATTCTGTAGCATTCAATGGCTCACGGACGGCAAACAGCCATGAAACTTACTATGTTATTCGGGAAGTTATTAACATTACCTTCCCAGAACACGAGACCAATGACCAAAGCTGTCAATGCCGTTGGCACCAGAAAAACAATTCTGAAATTTTGGGAAAACATTTCACTAGACGAGCCCTTCAGATCATGTATGGATCATATAGCTTGTTGTCATAAAAAAATGAATGGAGGAAGTGAAAGCTCATGGGGGGAAATCACAAACGTAGAGTGAGCATCAAAATGTATCTCTCAAAATACTCAGATCAAGTGATTTTTTTTTATATTTCTGTCCGTTTGCGAAATATTCTATTGCGTTCAAATTGATTTTTATATAAAGATTGAGAGGTAGAAGGTGACATATGAAGTCGCAATCTTTGGCCAAAAATGCGTGATTCTATTTTCCAAATTTTAGGAAGGTACTTACATAGAGTTGAAGACAGAGCAGACCAGAAACTTCTCAAAGTACACCATAAGAAGGATATATTTTCTTACTAGTTGTTGCCTGCGGCTTCGCCCTCGTAGAATTTGGTTTGGTTTCGTGACAGACCAATTCAAACAAATAGTTACAATTTTTTTTTATCAACCCAAAACTTCAAGTTACCAACTTCAAAACTAACGAAATTCAATTTAATCTTTGAACACGTATTTTTTCTCCTTTGGAGTGGAAATTCCTGATTTCCTTTATTGATGCTCATTAACGCTATACAAAAAACCTACCTACATATTTCAAAATTCTAGGTTCAGTAGCTTCGACTGCACGTTGATATAAGAGCGGTCAATAGTTATTAATTAATATTTCAACTTTGAAAATGCAGTAAAAAAATATGTCAACTGCACTAAGTAATGAATAGCTTCGACAATGGAAAGATATTAGTAGAGATAGGTAAAATTTTATATCAATTAACCTTTCATACATTACTGTGAATGCTATCTGTTTCAACTCCATAACTCCATATTATTATTATGAACGTTTAAAGTACAAAATAAATAGGGATATTCGTGATTTTCTTGTATTTTGAAATTACATTCTGATCTAGACATCTTTTTAAAGAGTTTATTCTGAACCTAATTACTTTCTTTCCTGGAGAAGTAGAAGGCCAAAACCTTCCAAAAATTTTATGTTATAGGTATGTACTGCAATTTGTGCATATTGGTGTATGTCACTGGAGTTTTTTGCCAACATCAAACCGTTATTTTAATACCTCGACACGTGTTTCGATCACCAAGTGATCGTCTTCAAGAAGAAGATCAAACAAAGTTTGATGTTAAAATAACGGTTTGGTGTTGAGAAAAAACTCCATTAATATTCATTACCCAAAGGTTCCGAACAGTACGTCACAAATACATACTGGTGTGATAATAATTCACTTAGTTACGGATGGATCAGATTCATAGAAGGTGTGGATGGATACAGATGGAGTATTTCAACATTACCATCATTGAATTCGAAATATATTTTATTTTATTTGTTGTAGAGAAATCGTCCCTGATAAGTAATAATTTTTCGAATTATTTTCGAAAAATGGAATATAAAATATATATTCTGTAAATTTTATTGAGTCAGTAGAGTATTATTGTTTTATATTAAATCCGTAAATCTTGAATTATATTGAATTCCCCAATAGTTTCTTTGTCAACTATAACCAATTCTTCAGCGTCTGACGTTTACTGATTGACAGCATTAGGCTTGTCATTCATTCAATTGATTTTCAATAAGTTTTCAGTTTGTTATTTTATAGAATCTGAAGATTTTGCGTTATTCAAAATGAACTTGAAGTGATTTGGTGAAACAATATAATGTAAGATTTATAATTTCTATAATTGTGCTCGAATTGCTAGAAGGACAATACTCATATCTTTCGTTTCTTTTCAGGTAAGACTTGGCATCAACTTGTGATTGAAAACGATCCTTGAACGAGAAATTACTTCCACCTTCTTCTGTCACAAACGGTAGGAAAACTGCATCGTGAAGTGTTAATTTTGTTATTAATGATTGCAAAAATTTGTATTCACAGCCCCTTGTTTGAGGAGAATGCCCTCACTTTAAGTTTTCTATTCATTGTACGACTGTTTCGTAGTGAAAAATGTCAACAGACTTTTTTATGCTAATTGACTACCTGATTTCTAAATGATTCAGATCCAAGAAAGACACTTTGGCAAATCCAATTCCTTTGTATAATTTCGGTCATATGATCCACCATTTTCGTCTATATGAATGACAGTTCAACAATCGTGTATAGGTATATGTTCAGAAACTTGGTTTTGCTTAAGTGCAAATATACGAAAAAGCTACTGTCATCACAAACTCTCGCTCAAGATCAAATCGTTTTCGATGAAGTTTGTGAAATAAATGTCTAAATGTGAAATAAATGTCTGCGAACCTCTTCTGAGAAGTTCGACTTTCCAATACGAGTTCAAAAACATCAATTCTTGCGACTGTTTATTTGAGCGGAACAAATTTTTCGAAATACATACTTTTGTGTTCTCAACCTTTCTTAATTTGAAAAATGAATAAAAGTAGTCAAGGGTAATTAATGACAAACTGAAAAGTTTATTCTTTGAATTATTGCGTAATACAAACCTCGAAGAGTTTAATTTTAGTAAGTAACTTGTCGTATTAATGAATTTTGGCAGTCAAAAAAGATGAGTTCATAAAAATAGTATTCCCTTTATTTCAATCAATCAACATTCCGGAAAGCAGTTCATGTCTTTTCTCAAATGTAGAATGTTTGTTTCTTCAATGGAACATTCCACAGTTGATAAGTCGTTTCATCTCCCCAAGTGATATTAATTGCGAAACTATTATTGTTTTGTGATTTCTGCAAAAAAATTCATCCTATACATTGGTGTGATACATTGGTTCTTTCCTCCTAACATAAAATGAGATAGATAACCTTTGAAAAATTGACCTCTTCGGTTGTTGTCTTTCAGCATATAATTCTTCGTACTTTTTTTATGCATCCATTGAATTCTATTAAATATACAGTTGATACATATCTGTCTTATCCTCAGTCGTAAATCTGACCATTTCTCACGAGTCCATTGAGTGGATAGCAGATAGCTATTTATTTCTTACTATGACAATAATGAGTGACAAAAACGGTAAATTGTCGTAGTGGTAGCGCGTCGGACTCACGGACTCAAGTCGCGAGTTCGATCCCAACTTCGACCAGATGTTTTCCTCGAAAAAATGTATCTATTTCAACTTCCTTCAAACAAACGTAGAATTTATCTAGTTGAAATCGGGATGATTCTGCAACGATACATGGCTGCGAATAGCCATGATGATCCTCTAGGTGACTCGGGGAGTTATTAACATGGCCTACCCAGGACACGTGGTTGATGACCACTGCAGTCGATGCCGATGACACCCAAATAAAAAATAAGTGACAAATGATAAGATTTCATTTTCTCTCATGGCCTACTACTCATCTTGAGTAAAATCCATACTTTCAATAGGCCTTATCTATCATTGAGATACTAGTAATCTAAACTCTCCGGTCTTCTAGATATCCCCATGATGTTTTTGAATCATAATTACGCAGTAAACATGCGACATGTGACCGCATATTTTCGGTTCTCTAACTTATACTCCTAGGTTAGAGATGAATTTTCATTTCCATCGATTTTTTGACACTTAGGTATGTCAGCAGTGAGATGGTGACGAATTGAACTTTATGATCTACCATCTTTTGAAATAAATGTGATTTTGTATATTACTATGGAATTACCCTTGCAATTGAATTGCTTGTTCTTTATTATAAGAATTGACGTTCTCCTTGCATTTAAGAATGAATATTTATTCGGGCCTACAAATTATTATTTTATTCTTCCGTTTTTTGGCAATATTCATCTGAGATTTGAAATTCCTATTTATATATTTTAATGTATAAAATGATCTTAATCTACCATATAACTTCAGAAGGGGAGATATTCGGAAATTTTCACATGGATAGTTATAAATAAATTGTTCAAACAATGATGCAAATCCTGCAATGACATTTGTTCCTACAATAAGATTTTCGAAATTGCTTTGGAAGTTTACTCCCAAGGAGAAAATAAAATAAACAAATTCATTTTTGGGTATCCTTAAGTTACCGAATGTGTTAAGAGTTCCATTATGAAATGCTCTAAAATAACAGTACAGAGATTCATTATTTGATATGTTCAGAAACAGCTCAAACAAATGTCAAAACTAGAATTTTCCAGTAATTTATTTATCAAGTATCTGCAAATATATTTCATAACATTTTGCTGGAGCATATTACTAGTTGTATAATCAGTGTCCACTAATGCAAGCTTCGATTTATCAGCAACTTCTTTGACTTTAGGAACTTCACTATATTTGGGAAAATCGGACATTTTCATTAGCATTTTGTCTTTATCTCCCTCACGATTTTCACTTCCTGAATTCAACAAATTCAAACATAATAGTTTTTTGAAACTTTTCAGGAACTGAATGTGAGTCGGGTTGACACAATTTCCATTTTGCTGCCTGATTTTTCCAAAAATAAATTCCAATTTATCTTGGTTGACTCTTCGTGACAGTAGGTATTCGAATGCATTGCTTTATAGAGTAGGTCATAATTGTCTGAAGCTACCGTCTATTAGTTTTTCATCATGTTAAAAGTTGAAATTCACGATACGCACAGAACACAGGTAACATATAGGCCTAACAAGAGCAAAGCAGAATGAGAAAGTCTGGCACTACCCAAAATGGCGGACTCATCAACGCGACGGATATGCGCGAACTTCTCCCGCCAAGCGAAATGATATTGCCGATTGTTACCTATGCTGTGATGAATCTCCAATAACCGAATCAATCGAATTGGATTTCTGCCCAGAATATTCGGAACTGGTCCTAATATCCTGTTTTTTGCACGTAGGAACAACTGGGAACATTGAAATGTTTTTTCCATTCAACCTATATATGTTCCTCTTATAAATGAGCCACAATGAATGATTTTGTATCAAAATTTTATTGAAAATAAAATGTGATAGTTCAGCATTATTATTAGGCAGGCATATTATTCATTCAGGACGAAAGTAATTTCATGAATATAAACTTTTGCCCTCAAACGCGACTCGAAAGCTGCCGAGAAGTGCCGAACCTTGCCGCGTGACCGACTCCTTCCGTTGGGCAGAGCGAAGATTCAACTCAGTACACCTCGAACTTTACAGTCCAAGAACTCTCCTATTTGTAGAACAGAGTTTCATTTGAAATAAACTTTCCAAATGGATTTCGTTCCTAGCGATTCAAATCCAATGTGAATTGCTGCTTTCGCACAGACACCTCTCTTAGAGCGCCTTGATGATTTTTCTGTAGTGCTCTTGTTTTGTTAAAAAAACAAAGAGGACACGACCATCCAAGTTTGTTCAACCAATTCCGTTAGTCTTCATTCTCTGTTACAATCATGAGGTGCTCACTGATGTTCTCATATTTCATACACATACACAGTCCTAATCAGTTGTTGAACAAACTACTGTTCAGTGGTTCGGTTTAATCAGAGTATTGCCGTAACTCGCCTGCTCCTTATAACTTCTTGATAGATGATGACTTGGCAAGAACATGATTATGAACTTCGAAATCGAGAGAATATCGAAGTTGTCGGTAATTAATAACTTATATCCAATATATGGCTCTACCAGGAAGTCGTCATCAATACCTGCGAATGGGTGTTGCAGACAATGTTTCGAGGAGTTGTTTTATAAATTCTAATTAGAGCATGTCTTGAGATATACTCTCCAACAGGTTGAGTTTCAAACCTTTCTTCTGGAAACAGGGGGGCTTGAATTCATGTCCCTCTCTGATTAAATGAGTGGCATACGTGGAATTTATTTTTCCATTCTGGAAACTATTTTTGTGTTCCTTGAAGTGGGCTTTGAACTTCCTTCAAATCTGACACATATAAAACATCGAACATGACTCACATGAAAATTTATACACTCCCGACTTGTCTGAAACTGAACTTTAATCTTTATTATTCCTTATGTGCATGCCTAAGATGTCGTTAGTTTTGAAAGCAATATTCATACCTTAGTTCGCAAACATTTTTAAATATTTGTAGTGGGTTGGCCTAAGTAGGTTAAGGTTCTATAACTTTTATCTTCTTCTCTTCGAATTGAATAAACTTCTTTCAAAGCTTGGCTGTATAATTATTTTGATAATAAAGAATGTATTAGACCGCTATCGTAATCATTGTTGACGGCTATTTGTTTCATTATGTTCAGTTCTTAATTGAAATTCGTCTCTGGTAAAGCCACATTCATCAGTCTTTGGATCATACTGTTGAAAGCCGCTACTTTGTGTTGATACGGGTGGGTGGACGAATTATTGAATGATAATATATGTATCTGCTGGTTCACGATAAATTGAAAAATCATGTTTTTTGTTAACTTTTGTTACTGTCAAGACCAAAATATTTGTAGAAAATTCCTTTTTCGTATCCATCGTGAATGTGATAGAAGGGTGGAGAGAATTAATGGAATTCAGAAAGTATTCAACTGTCTGTTCGTTTCTGTGAAATATGCCAGGGTATATTCCACATATCTATACCAATACATAAAACTTCTCACCAGTGGGTTAGAGTGTATTTTTTTTCTCCAAATCGTCTATGAAAATCTCCGCCAGAATAGAACTGAGTGTATTTCCCATCATGATACCTTTGCAGGATGAATAAGAAATTTCAATGAATTGAAAGTAATTCTATGACAAACAAACCGTAAGCAAGTCTAATATTTTCTTTTTCACTGCCAGATTGATAAACTTTTCGGCCAATAGATTATCTACTATTTTATTCTGAGGAACACTGGGAAACAAATCATTTATATCGAATGAAATCAATTTTTCAATATCCGGGAGTGTAATATCTTGAATTTCATCGATCAAAAATTTATAGATTCAAAGGTTATATTGGTTTCCGAGAGAAAAGTAGCGACATTTTTCTCGATTCCTTTTTTTCTACAGTACTAGTACTATCTGTTCTTTTCAGTTTGAATATTACTGGAGTTTTTTCCCAACACCAAATTGTAATTTTTATTTTCAATTTTTAACACCTCGACACGTGTTTCGATCACCAAGTGATTATCTTCAAGAGGAAGATTAAACTGAAGAATCTGATCTTGTCGATGTGTGGAAAATCAAAAATAAAAATAACGATTTGGTGTTGGGAAAAAACCCCAGTAATATTAATTACTACATAATGTACATAATGACGCTTTTTCAGCTTGTTTAATTCAAAAAGGTGTCCGTTATTCTGAATTAGGTAGATGATAACAAGGAAATCATTCACTGACTACCATTTCAATAAACATTTTCAGGTCTCTAAATTACTTCTTATCTACATAATAAACCGTGTGATTCCGTGTTAGGAATCACACGTTAAAAGGTAAGACCTCATTAAATCCTTAGTTCGTACAAATTTCGACTTCTGGGGGTTGTCGTTCGCAGGGTTGCGACAGCTGGTTAGCGGAAAACAGATTTTAAAACAGATACTTGAGGGTTTGATTTCTTCGAAATTGCATTTTATATATTCTAGATTTTTTTTTTATCGTATTATGGCCTTTTTTTATCATTTTTCACGGGTTTTTCCTCCAGAACGTTCGTACGGATTCGAAGAATATTGTTTTTCACTTCGAAACTTGATATAAAAGTTTCTCATGTAGATTGCATTATGTTAGATGTAGGCCTTTTTCGACACGTCCATTCTCCGTGATATTTCCATATAACCGCGGGAAATTCAATCCCTTTGCCGAAAATCCTCTTTTGTGCTGATGGAAACTGTTTCGTTTGGTGCAACCCGAGTTTTTTCGGAATATCGAAATATGAATTTGATGAACACACCCCGAAGGGAGGACTGAAAATGCTTTCTACGTTTGAAACTTATATAGATCTCGCTTTCAACTTCGAAGAAGGGTCGCTAGACACCGTGCCGCCTTATTCCTTTAGATTTACTTATCTCTAGATATTTACACCCCCAGGTGCACAAATAGGGCCACCTTGAAATGTTTTATCAAATTTTATCTTGAATAATGTTTTTATTTTTAGCCCGATTCTGATCTTTTTTTGTAAAAAAGTCATTTTAGATAAATTCACATTGAACAGGTTTTTTCACAAGACCTTATTTAGACATATTTTATCCCACCCTGTGGTAAAATACAGCTTTTGGATGACATATTCCATATAAATTATTGCCTAATTCATTTTGACATTACTATTCATTTAGAATTCATGAATTCTGAATTATGGCGTTTGTCTTTTTCATCTGTTCGATGTTTCGGTTTCTGCTTTGGAGCCTTGTCCAAGAACCACTTGAAACTGAAATTATATGACTCGACGACGTAGTCGTAATCTACCTGTCCTCCAAGTCTCGTCACTAGCTTTGTTCTTGCTTTGTTCATTTCCAAGTGAACACAAAACCTTGCCCCCTCTGCCCCCTACCGTGTTGAGTGCCCTGAGGTAGAATCTTCCCCACACGGTTACTGTGTGCGGAAGCTAGAATCTAATTACATCCACCCACACATTTCTGAGTGGACCTCAACTTGCTGCCGACACTTCAGCAAATTTGGCATCTGACCTCTTTTTGGTCGAAAGCCAGCCTCTAGGTGCTTTTACTTTCTTGTATGTTGTTTTTGTTTGAACTTGACTCTACTGTATGTAGTGTTTGCATGGGGGTTCATAACCTTGTTGTTCGGGTCCAGTATTTCTGGACAGGTATAGAGTAGGGGTAATGCAACGGATGCCCGACCTGCAGGAAATTAATTCTTGCCTTTCTAATTGATGACGTGAGTTACGTTGTGATGTGTGGCGCGACGACAATGACCTCCATGATTGCGATAGTCCATGTGAATTATCTCGTTTGTTAAGACAGTCTCGACATTTTTTGATTTCAATGGCTCCACGAATTATCCTGGCCTAAAGAGTTTTTTCTATATCAATGGTTTTGGTGTTTTTGAAACTTATTGTGTGGCCTGTTTCAAGGTGATGTTCGACGAGGGATGAAGTTCATGTTCATAGGTTTTGTTGGAAATTCTTCTATTGGTCTTTCCAATGAAAGTTCTGGGACAGGTGGAACATGGTATTTCGTATACAGGGTGTTTCAAATTCGATCCTCACCATTGGGATCTCGGAAACCATGAGAGATACGAATATGGTTAAATTGTGGCACAGTTGCGCATTTACCTGACTAACGATATGCCATTGAGGAAATTCTGAAATTCCGGAAAAAACAGAAATTTCCTAAAATGGTTTTTATTTTTTTCTGGTTTAAATTTTCGAAAGATTCAAAAATAAATTGCAATTCCACATTGCCAATTTTTGTCTACATAATAGTGTTTTCAGATTCGCTATCCAACGTTTTCTCGGGTAGCAAAGAAGATTTTACCTTCTCAATGATGTATCATGAGTTATCATTCTTTTTCGAAGAATTGGAGATATTGAAAAAAATAATTCTTTTCAAAATAGGCTTTGACTTTTATTGTTTCTAAATTTGACTTTCAATTTATTACACTCAATGACATTTTGTTATTGTATGAGTCATTGAATTTTTGGCGAAAAATGGCTTTCACGAATAAAGAAAAAATAGATACGATACAAATTCATTACAGATATTATAGAAACAGTGTTAGGACATCGGGAATGTGTTGAAACTTGTATCCTAAAAGACGACAACCACATCGAACTATGTTCTTCTAGTTATTGGATCAAATTTTTCCGAGTTTGGTTCATTTGAAAAGCCGAAGAAAAAATACGGCGACAGAATGGATCAGAACGGGAAAATCTACACGTCAAATTGTCTCCGAAATGAACATTTGTCATAAAAGTGCTTGGAGACATCTCAGAAAAGCGGTTCAAAATGTTACAAAATACAGATAGCTCAAAAATTGCATCCAGGTGATCCCGAAAGGCGATTAGAATTTTTTAATTGGCTAATAAGACGGCCTTATTTTCCAGTTTTCCTGGGAAATGTAATTTGGACATATGAAAGCACTTTTACGAATTGGTGATACATTCAACCTAAATAACGAATACATTTGGAGCATAAACAACCACGTGCAGTTTCGAAAAATTCGACACGCTGGCAGGAATATACAAAAATAGAATTTTTGGTCCTCATTTATTTGACGAAATTTTGAATGTTTAAACCTATCACCAGTTTCTAATGTCGAATTTCGAAAACTATTTGGATGATCTACCTTCGGCTTACTATAACAACATCTGGTTTCAACATGATGAATAGTAATAAATGGATATGAAATGATGGGCCGGTGAGGTGGCCAGCAAGGTCTCCAGACTTGAGTGTTATGGATACATTCTTATGGGGTACGCTGAAAAATAGAGTTTATGGTCAGTTTATGGTCGAAGTATTAAGGAACTTCAACGCAGCATTGTTTGAGAGTTTGGAAGTTTGAAGAGAAGGAAAATTAATCGTGCAGTGAATAACATTGGAAGAAAGTATCCAATATAGCGCCCATAAGAAAAAATAAAGTTAATGATGGTGGCCGGAAGACGAAACGTCGGATAGCAAATTTGAATACACTATTATGTAGTAGGAAAAATGTGGCAATGTGGAAGTGCAATTGATTTTCAAATTCTTCGAAAAATAAAGCCAGGAAGAATGAAAACCATTTTCCGAAATTTCTGTTTTTGCAACTTTATCCCAATTTAACCATCATCTCTCATAGTTTCCGAGATCCCAATGGTGAGTATTGTATTTAAAACACCCTGTATACCCAGTACCTCAATATGTATCGGGTCCTTGGGTGTTCACAGGAAAGTGAATATTTGATTGTTTGCTGTGAATGCTGTTCTTAATACGTTATGTCTCTTAAGAGTTCAGCTGACTGTTCATCTGGTAGTTGGAGGTCTGGGAATTGGATTACCTGTCGTTGAATGGATCTTTGGATTTGGGAGACGGGATAGTCGTTTTGGAGAAGGGCGGCTGAACAAATTCAAAGCCGTGATGCTCATTTTGTCAGTACGGAAATTGAGTTATAGACTTTTCTGTTTGCTAAATCCTAGTTGTTTTTTTTTGGAAAAAGTTTTTTTGAAGCCTGTGGTTAATGTTTTATGGCGGAAATGCTGGAGCTGCATTGATTTCGTATTCTCACTGAGAAGATTTGATTCATAATTTCACTTTGTTGTTCTCAAATTTTAGGAATGGCTTGTGAAAGTCGTCTGAGTAATTTGTTTCTGTATTCTTCGATGTAGTATGAAATTGATGGTGTGGTGTATTCGTAAATCTGGCTCAAAGGCTTTTTCATTTCTATTTTCTCTTTTCAACTTATCACTCAGTTCTTTCAATTCCACAAATATGATAAGGGTTCTATGAATATCAAGTCTGTCTATCATAATTTATTGTACTTTTATTTTTTGCGAGCAAATCATTATCTAGATTGAGGCGTAAAACATGAAGGATAGTAAGAGCATTTTTTTTAATAATCAATTTTGTATTCTTTCTTTCGTCACGTCTACTCGCTACTTATGAGAAACTCGGATTCGTCAAGCAGGAACAAAACGTGATTCCATATCACGACAGCTTGAGTGATTTCTCCCCCAGTATCACGACACTCTTAGTAATTTGTAGACAAATAACGAACCAGGTGGTAATTTCTGGTCGCAAGCGTAAAAGCTAGCTCTTGACTGTTGTTCTTTTTGTGTGTAGCAGCCAAGAAAAATTCTGGACCGTCTACTTTTACCCGAGAGAATTGCTTTTGTTGTCGGATAACATTGTTCTCCAGAACATTATACGTTTTCGCGAGTATAACGTAACATATAAATTAGTCGAGGTCGGCGAACACATTTCCACATTCAGAGGTATCGTGTTTTTACCGTATCTCCCTCGTTTAATAAATTAGTACGAACGTTTGGATAACAATGCCGGTATTTCGAATACGTTCCCATTATTTTTCTTCCTCGGCCGAGATTATAATCAGCGGGTTCTCTGGATACACTGAATTTCTCTAGCAAGAGTAAATTGATATACAATACGTGCTTTTCATTCATAAACGTAGATGAATACTGAACAGATGCTGTTTTTTGGATAAGGTGGAATTCCGCAGTGGACCCATAAATTTACGACGATAGAAACTAATAACTCATTCAATGATATTTATAGAGGAAAGCTCCTCATTATTGCGAGGAAATGTAGGCAAAGAAGACTTGCGTGGAAAAAAATTAGAAAAAATTCTCCCTCATATAAGTTACATAAACCTTTCGATTCAGTTTAATTTTTTGTGATAGATTTGACTAGCTTTTTTCTGGATTTTCATGAACCAAACGGTTGGAAAATCTACAAGACATTGTTAATTACGCCGAAAAATGTATACAAAAATCCAGAAATATTTCTGTTCTGTTCGCAGCAAAATTTATACATTGTCATCCCCAAAGTACGCTCCATATGGAAAACGTATTTATTCGACAAAAAGTTATTCTTGATAAACGTTTGTACATCCTCTAAAACTAAACATGCACTAACAAAATACAGTAAAACACACGTAATGTACGAGGAGCCTTAAAATATTTGATTTTAAAACAATTGTACAGTACTCTTATTTTGAAAAATTTCGGAAAATGTTATTTGGAAAAGTTGTTCAGCATTGAGAAATACATCTAGAGTGAAGTTTTATTTTTCACCTACTTTTTTAAATGGGGACTACAAAAAAATTTTTGCTAAAACTATAAATAGACAGCATCCTGTATACGACGGTTCATTTTAAAAGCTTGTAATATTTGGAATCACACAACTATGGTGTTAACCACGGTCAATTTTTTTGAAGAGTGAAATAATTTTCAAAGTTTTTGGTGCAAATTTATTTTTATTTTTAGTTAACACCGAAAATTATTCAAAATCATACAGTATTGTAATAGGAACTTAATATTCAATAATATCAAGTCACAAAACATCAAAATAAAATTGTATATTGGAACAAACTCACTGATTTTCTGGAGATTATTTTGGAGAATTATTTCGGACAAGAAAATCTCCAGAAATTCAATGAGTTTGTTCCGAAATACCTATTTTATTTTGATATTTTGTGATTTGATACTATTGAATATTAGATTCTTGTTACAATACTGCATAATTTTGGTACTGTATTATTTTGGGTACTTTTCGGTGTTAACGCCAAAAACTTTGGAAATTAATTTCAAAAAAATTGACCGTCGTTAACACCATACTTGTGTAATTCGTATATTACAGGCTTCTGAAATAAACCGTCGTATACAGGATGCTATCTATTTATCGTTTTAGGATTTTTTTTCGTTTACAAAAATGGGTCACTTAGATGATCATGACTTCAAATCTAGATATATTCTTTAATTCTGAACAACTTTCCTATTTTGCGAGATTTTCCAAAATACGGGTAGTTTACTCCTGTATCAGAATCAAATAATTGAAGGCTTCTCGTATTTTACGTGTGTTTTACTGTATTTTATTGATGCATGTTCAGGTTCAGGAAATGCACAAACTTTTAACAAGAATAACTTTGTGTCGAAAAACCCGTAATAAATAAGTTTCACATATGGTGCATTCTTTAGGGATGACACTGTATATAGCTTTGAGTTCTAGACACAAAAAATATTAGTCCCTTCTTTTTTGAGGTAGCTCTGGCTGAGAATGGCTATACATTTATGGCCATACATATATGGGTAAGTTTGTTATTACACTGTTTCATCGGCTACATAAATCGATGAAAGAAATAAGAGGTTCGTATTTTAAATAAAGCTTATGATTAAATATAATGAACAAAACGTCGCATTGCAAATTGGTTCATATCAGATTGTGATTAATATGAGGCAGTATTGAAACTTTTTTTGCCTTTTTTGTATTACTAGAAATGGAAGGGAGCATGAAACGGTCGAAGAAAAATTGAAGACATTTGGAAGTATAGTTTTGTGTAGCCAATATTTCTGATGGAAAGAATTTTAGATAGATTTTCAGACCGTTTTATAAAACAAGAAATACTTTTTTTAACGTTCCGTATGTACGTACCTACTTCTTGAACTAGACCTGACAGAGTCACATCGTTGTTGTCATTGGAAATGAGAATATCTTCCTTGGTATGGTTTTGATGGAAAGAAATTAGTTGACATTTTAATTTTTGGAAGTTTGCACGGTTTTTGTTCGCAATCATCGCAATAAAATATGCACGGTTTTTGTTCGCAATCATCGCAATAAAATATGGAAATCAGTAACGATAGTGAGTTTGAAAATGTACCGTACTGAATTTCCAATGCAGCAGCAGCTGCTACATACAGCACAATTATTGCCTGAAAAATCAAAGTCCAGGTACGAAAACGTTGATGGTTTGTTCTCGGAATAAATTGATATAAAGAAATGCAAAACTACTACACAGGATGTAATTTTGCGCCATAAATCTGCACTGTCAAATCTACCATGTGGAGCATGAATTCCTTGTTGGAAAGTATTATTTCAGTGAAAAAAAAAATGAACATGGTTTGTCGCATATCTTGAAAGGAAGAATGTTGGTTATGGAGTAAAAAAATCAGAAGTCTTCAACAGAGAGCAGATCAACAAATTCATTAGGGACATGAAACATAAATATCTAAAGCTAAAGGTAATTTTAACAAATTGTTGAGTATAAAAGTATCAACGTCGATTGATATATAAACAACAAGGGAGACATGATGCTTGTGAAAATATCATATTTCAAAACCGATATCTAGAGAATTTTTGTTGTTATTGGGCAAGAAAACCTGCTTTTCTATAGTTAATATTTATCTTTGCGGCCATCCCATACTCCACATAACAGATTACACGCGAATGGCAGAAAAGGAAAATGTTCGATTCAGCCTGTTATGTATCCACAATGGGAATTTCGGATTGCGAATAACAGGCCATAGGACTCATCGAACTCCAGGGACTTTTTTTGAAACTAATTTGAAATTACCAATACCATTCAAAAAGGCATTTAAATCTCTTCGATATTAACAGTCGCTACAATTTTCATATAAATAATTATATGAATAAGAATGTTCCAATTTCAATATTCAATACAAACAGTAGGCATTTTTCAGACTTGTTAAGTGAATTACCATTGAAGGAGGCACTATAAACCTTTGCGGGTTGCGGTGGGGGATTGAATAGACCCACTCACTTTGGTCCTAAACATTTCGGGACTGATTTGCCTTTTAATGCAAGGCGCACTACAATAAATATTTCGTTTATATAGGTGAGTTGGAAAGAAGGGATTCAAATAACAGAGTGATAATTGAAAATACTTCTGAATTCAATTACACTTCATTAACTTTCTTCGAAAGCTTCTGATAATTTCTCTTCCATATTCCATATTAATCAGTTATGAATTTATTTCCACCACTAATATGGAAATTTCCAATATCCATATAGTCTTTTCAAGTAAAATTATGTTTTAATCCTTTTCTGCCAGTATTCTTCGGTAATATTAGATACTTGTTTTGTTATTAGCTCTAGTACTTTCTTATCAAATTCCGGAAAATTATATTCACGCCTGATGCTTTTTTCAATTTTCTCCAAATCAACAACAACAAGTCTGCGTTGTTATCACACTCGTTAATACTATTATTACTTGTCCAAGGACGCCACATTTTGAACAGGTAACAAATATTTTAAGTGATTATGACAACATTCTCGCATTCCACGATTTCTATTCGTCACCCTTCAGCTAATTATAAAACTCAGTAAAAATTATCTAATACGAACCGCCAATTCTACAGTCCACATGGACTAGTTCACTGCCGGTTCATTTCCATGTATTGATTTTTTGGCTTTTGAGAGTACCGCCAACTTTAAGAGTGCACAATATCGACTATATCTCTATTCACTCATTTATTATTTCTTTTATATCAAATTTGCACTAAGGAATTTCTGTTGTTAAGTTTTGACATATTTCGAAATTAGATTTTTCTTGCAACTTTGGTCGCTGTTATCGACTCCAGGTTTTCAATATTTCATTATTTTCTAACAGCATTATGTATTTGTCTATTCTCGATACAGAGAAAAATCCTTTCAAGAATCATAAATATAGGTAACCAAAGTTCCAGTAAGATCGAATAAATAGGACCTATTTTTTTCAACAAATGAGATTATTTAAAACGCATTACTCCTTCGTTCATGAACCAATTGAAATGAATGAAACACTCAATATCAAGTGAAGAGTACCACAATGGATTACTTATACGTATTGACTCAATTTGTAGTATTTGTAATTTTAAACAACATGTATCCTCATACACTTGCATACACTTTCATTTTGTTTTTTTTTTGTTTCTTTTTGTTTCTTTAATTTGTTTGAAAAACAAAGTTATTTTTTACACCCTCATGATATCGCCATGATATATCATGGTATCGCTGAAAAGAATTCGAAAAATAAATGTAGTTATTGTAAATCAGATATGGCGGACTTCCTGAGACTATGTTTTTATGCCCCCTAATTATGTGGGTATCAAATGGAAATTTTCAAAGGGAAAACATCGAAATGGCGGAGAAAAAACAAGATGACGCCATGTAAACTTTGAAGAGTTATAATCTGACAAAGGTGAGTGATAGTTTGGTGGAGCTCAATGAAAAACTGAAATTGATCATGACGAATTAAATGAAATGAACAAGCTTAAGAACATGTTCAGCAGTAAATAAAAAATAATAATTCTAAAAATATTTTCGAAAATAGGACATCATTTTAATATACTACGAAAAAAGAAATCAAATTACCCAATTTATATTATATAAAAGCTTGACGCGAGATTTAACTGTGTGGATTAACAAGAACACAATATGTAACTTGATCTTGACATTCTTGACATAAGTAGGTAATTCTGAAAAATAAAATGTATGTTTTCATGAAATATGTAAATCTCGTGAACATATTGATGAAAACTTGTTATAATATATTGATTCATTTAATTTTTCAGTAACGGCAAGAGAAATATTTTCACTGGCGTTCCACGAATTATATGTAACTAACGTCATATTCACCGGTTCATACGATAAAACAAAGGATAGCTGTTAACAATGGCTCCATCCCGATATTTACATTGAGGGCTTCATTTTGAAATTGGAGCGATGTTTATCGTTTATTATTAGTGATTTCCAATATCAAACAATACCACGTACGCAGCTCTAATCGCCTAGTGACGTACGTGGTATCAATGGGGTTTGTATTTCTTCAAATAAGTATGGATTCGGAAATAATAGACTCAATAAGTCTGAGAATATGTATTATGTAATATGTAATTATGGTATGGAATTGATCTCGTAATAACAATCAATTGTTATTACGAGATTTTCATTGAACCGATTATTGTAACACGAAATTGAAAATAATCAATAACATAGGTGAAACATTGGATGTCAATAATATGCAAATAATTAATAAATGCTTAAAAAAATCAGTTCTAAACCAAACCACTTCGTGACGTCTTATTTATTATCATCTACGATAGTCTTTGGTATAAATTGTTTACATGCCGTTTTGAATTTTGTGTTTAATTTACAAAGTAAAGTTGCTTTGTGTCGAATATTTTGGATTCCTGGTATAAAAGATTACTGGAATATTCATGATTCCGTTATAAATGTATCTTGGAAATCTTTTCTCTAATGTTTTAAGACAATTTATGCGAGATCCTAGTTATTTTTTTAAATAACGAATACTTGATTTCGATAGTGTATACTCGACTTGATGTTAAAAGTGAATCATCGTTGAACATGAATTTTTCCAAAGGATAAAGAACTATCAACTCAATAACTCGATAGTTATCAAATATGAATAGTTTTGAACGCACTATGTTTGAACACTATATCGACCACAACGAAACTATTTATCTATCATGGTTGGAGCTTTTCGTTGATCAAAAATCGTGAAACCGCAGCGAGAAGCAACATGGCGGAATAATCAACAAATATTGCACAGATTTTCCGGTAATCTCGCTTTTATATATTATATCATACGTTAAAAACGCGAACACATTATATTATGTTAATATCTTAGAACTTTTGATGGACTTGTTTATGTGAACTTCATAGTTCAGAAAAAACTTTCGAAATGTGAATCCGATCTTGATAAACTCCT
>WOGN01001325.1:0-24279 GCA_015342105.1 Leptinotarsa texana
CTTGTATATTTCTATTAGACACAGCTCTAGTTGTAACACTATCGTAAGATAATGCATCAGACGGACTTCGAGTTTTGTGGGTAAATATCATTAAGAACTAGAACTAGAGAAAATTCAGAACAAATTCTTGAGGTATTTATTTTTTGAACGATATCACAAGTGGCCAAACTATAACTCAACAAGGCCTTTGGATCTACGCCATGAATTTAAAATATTATCTTTAGAACAGCAACGCCAATTATCAGCAATGGTATTCATGCAAGAACTCTTGAATAACAACATCGATCCTTCAGAAATTCTCCGTATGTTACCATTTCATGTACCCATTCATCGCACCCGATTTTCGCTCATGCCAAATATTCCAACCGTGAGTACCGCAACGAAAGCACCACTAATATCTTTACTAAAGTTAGTCAATCGTTTGAATATATCACTAGATTGTGACTGGACACTTTCCCAATCAGTATATGTTAAATTTACCTATTTAAGCAGTATTTACCTCTACAGTTCTGGTACATATTTTACTATTTTTATACATTCATTAGTATTCCAAGAATTATATGAACTTTTATTTTTTTATCCATGTAATTAGGCTGTAATAGCTCTTTTCGATAATGAATAAATAAATAAATAAATTATGTACTTGTGATGTACTGTTAAGAATATTTGGTGAAGTAATGAATATTACATTTACAATATTACAACAGTTGTGTTGATATATCCAGTTAGTTACTTGTTGATTCTCCAACAGTACTTCTCATATACACATATACATTAGTACTAGAATATGGCCATACTTAAACTTGGACGCGCAAAAAAGCCTTCTCGTGATATATTGCTTGCTTATTAAAAAATCAATTTATCCGTGGTTGATTTCTCCGAGTGTCTACCACAGTAATTTGCTCATCTATTTCGTTTCGTAAGATTGCAGAAATTCTTCATATTGTTACAAAAGAACCTCACTATTTTGTGTCAAGATAGATTGTATATGAAAGAAAACTGGAACCTCTGACATATATAGAATAAATCCAAAATAGGTACTTTAAATTATCACCTGAAATGCAATACTCTTTTCGAGGCGTATTTCTAACTTGGCGTCTTCAGGAGAAGATTACTGTATATCTTCGATGCAGTCTCAAGACCTATGCCGAGTGTCGGTCCATGTGATGTTCTTTCTCATTTGAGACTTTGTTCACTACATGGAGCTGTTACTAATTAACAATATTTTTCTTAGACGAAGGTTTTTCAAACACACTGCTGTTTGGGTCGGATCTTTCCTGCAATGACTAACAGTTCAACTTAAGCTTATTCGTGCTAAAAGAAAAGGAAGAGCTAATAAGGTTAACTCAAAAAAAACTTTAATTTAGCAATATTCCTGTGGCGACACTGATTGATATATATTTTATTGAACCCTGACTCTTCGACAAATTATCAAAAAATATTAATAAATATGTTTCCATAATATATATTTTTTTCCATTAGAACTATTCTTTTGATTACAAATGAAATTTTTTCATGAGATGTATGACAATTCTTATTGAAATAAAATGAATTTGAAGTCTAGTGAATGATTTGCAATTATTAAGTTCTCATGAACATGTCCAAGTTCATCGAATTATATTTGAAAATAATATACAAAAATGATTATTGCACATTTGAATAACTTTCGTTTCTTTTTCTAAATCTCATATTTCTGTTAACGAGAATGGATGAATATTGGTTAATGTTTCGATGACAACAATATACAGGGTCAATTTGAAAACTTCCCACCCATGATATCTTCCTTTCAGTAATCACTATGAGGAATTGAAAAAACAGGTCAATTCTATTGTCGAAGGGGACACTTTCAAAGATTATTTGTAGCCCTGGTGTTTCAACCCCTTAGGAGGGATAGATGTTACTCTTAGAATTTCAGATGGGAAGGGGGATCAAGTGGCATATCATTTTGATTGGCGTTCAATTCTGTTTCCAATGGTCCCCGACTTATTACTTTTTCATAAGCATTTCCTGAAAAATAGCATTTAAAACTTACATATGTGATTAGAATTTGCCTGTTCTGAGACGCATTATTTGTATTGACTCCTTTTGATAAAAATGGTTAGAAGAGTAGGTGGCACCGTTCCAACCCTTGAATGACAGGAATAAATGTATTACGCGAGGGATTTTCTATTTGTTGGCTATTGTCCTTTCACACAATAAAATTCAATTTGCGAGAACATTTCGAACATAAAATCTACTCACGCTTATCTTATAAACTGTTCGAAATGTCGTCCACTCTCCTCTAAACAGTAAAAGTTCTTCTCTATCAGAAGGTTGTGTTTCATAAACAATGGATTTTAGATGTCCTTGAACAACAAATTTAAGGGTGTTAAATCTGGCGATCTCGAAGGTCATTCAACGGCTCCCCTTCTGACAATCAATCTATCCGAAAATCTCTCGTAGAACCACTGTCAGACGGGAAGAAAATAAAGCACCATCTTGCTGGAAATGTAACGGATTCTTCTGCAAAAGTTCATTACCTTCTGCATCCATTTGAGTTTCTAGCTCGTGAGTTATAAGAGAATTGACCTCTTCAAGCATTTCAAGGTACTGATTGCCAGTCAAGTTTTCTTTCAGAAATAATGTTGTGTATGCCCTTCCTGATGAATATGCAGGTTTTCATCACTCCATTAGCGACAATTTTTGTCTAATAACATTGCCATTAATACTAATCGTTGAAACAGATGTTTAACAGAAGATAAGCGATGGTATTGACTCGATGAGACATGATTTCAAAAAACTCAATTCTTCTATCAGAATCATCCTCGTGGAGCCCTTGAAAAATTTGCATTTCATAAGGATAAAATTTATGCATTTTCAATGCTTTTCCTACAGTCTCGCGTGATAATCCCGTCTGTTCTGATACTGATCGTAAGGAGCTCGTGGGCTCTGCAGCCAATGTTGCGAAAACTTCAATTTGAGCTGCTTCATTTAGTACTCTGGAGTTAGGTATTTCTTTTTTTATTTGTCACTGAATCAAACACAGACCGGTGACTTACATTACAATTTGGATGCCTTTCGTTAAAAAGACATACCGCTCTTCGTGCACACTTTCCAACTTCTCTGTAAATTATAATCATTACAATTCTGTCTTGAAAGATTTAACTTTTTATAGCAGAAGTAGCTGGAAAGGACGGATATCTTGTACACTTTCTGCGATGAGAATTTAAAATTCGGCATTTACTTAACACAACTTTAGTACCATCCATGTTTTACTATTAGACTACTTTTTGATGTGAATTAATTGGAGCTAATGACTAATGAGGGGTTGGGGGAGGTCGACCTAATATTCTTATCAGTTCTTATCAGTTGTTCTATTTAAGTTGAATACATCACAAGTGGCGACGGGGATAGGATTAATTATCTATCTATCTGGTTACTGATTTCAAAATACGTGCAACAGAAAAAAACCCTATGGTATGAAAATTGTATTCATCCTAAGTACAATGATGTGTAAGCAAAAATTTAGTTTTTTTTGAAAACTTCTGGGTTTCATTTCCAAATTGGCTAGTCATATGAATAATATAGAAATTTGGAGCATGAAAGTTATTTTCTGTTATCATATGAATTTGATATCAGTTTTATTGACTTGCAAAATCCTTAACATGAATATTAGGTGGCGACCTTGTTACATATTATTCAACTCATTCTGCTGTATTTATTTCTATGTACATTGTGCATTTAGTAAGTAAAATGTAATATGACCCGTGTGTCAAGGGCTAGTTGAATCAGGCCATTTCTGGAACAAAACAACGTGTTATTTATGAATCGAAGCAGAAATAGATCGAGGATGCCAATTGAAAAAGATTGCAGAAATATATTCAGTGTTAAGGTATACTAGCACACGAGTCCATCATAAAAGTATTTTCTTTTCATTTTTAAAATAAAAAAGCTATATAAAGCATTAGAATAAAATTAAATATTCCAAATGATCCGTTTCTCCATTGGTAAAAGTTACATTGTTATGAATAAATTCGAGATAATTGTCCCTTTTGAGGAATCTGATAATATTATAATTATATAATGAAAAAAATATTTTCAAAAGATTATTGAACAAGTGCACTTGTTAATTAACTATTTATTTTTGTCAGTAAATGTACATATTTAGGAACCATTTCCATATTTTTTCTCTGATTTTTCATTAGTTTAAATAAGTTTAAATAATGGGCTTGAAAATTTATCGCTAGTTTATTTCTTTTACAGATATTATATATCATTAGCGTTTTCACTTCACAAGGGCAATAAGTGACGAAAAGTATAATTGGTTTACGTCATTTAGTAATAAATCATCCACTAACAGACATCTCTAGTGTTCAAAAAATATTTTTCACCATTTTGTCGTCATGAAAGAATCAGGAATAAAAAATTTTCTCGTTATTGTTGATTATTGTTTTTATTTCCGTCCATTAGTCATTGGACCCCACTGGATGTATATCCGGATAACCTTCAATTCTTATTGGGTTAGCCAAGTTCAAATTTCATTCCCCTCGCCGTATGGGGGTGTGAGGGAACTGATGGTCCATTGATATTGTTTTTATATTGCCATTGTTCGATTTCTCAATAAACTGGTAACTGCATTTTTTTATTATTTATTTAATATTTTATTGAATTAAAAATTCGTAGAAAAAAATCGAAGATTTCGGATGCAAAAAATAATTATTTCTATTTTTCAAATTATCTAAAGGAACAATTAGTTTAGGCCAGTATTTCCTTACCTAAACAGTATGTTTATGAATTGACACCTATCGGAAACAACTGCTGGAATCTTTTTTAATTATTGGAACACACACATGCAGACCGGAATCGGGCTATTTGGCCATTCGTCAAAGCGAGGTTGTCTCATCAGCCCCTCTGCCTGTCGGGGTACTAACCAACTGCGTATACACATGATCCAAATCCTAGTATGAAGACCAAAAACTACTTTTATTCCTGAAGTACGTGAAAAGACTTGAAACCTGGCTGTAAATCAAATTATCTAATGAAAAAATTCGTTCAGGTCAGTCTGTCCTTACCTACAGAGTAGGTTAAAAGACTGATACCTATCAGAAAATAACCACTCCCCTGACTAATACCACGAAGGGCGTTGGATTATATCCGACAGGTGTCAGTGCAAGATTCTTCACAGAAGTAATTCCTGTATATACTGTTAACCATACAACTGCCGGAATCGATTATCAATTATTGGAACACATTTGCAGACCGGTTTCGGGATATTTGCACTCGTCAATGCAAGGTAGTGTCCATCATCAACATGAAGTCAATGATTTCCCTTAATCAAAAATCGAACTCCTTTCAAAGTATCATTCCTCGAACTGGGCTGAAGCAAAAGACAAACATCATTTTTGTCTTCGCCCCATCTACCCGTGAACGAGGTAACCAACCGTGTATCCGAATTTTCCCAATTCCTCGTACAAGGAAAAACTTCACATATAGTAAGGGGGCATACTTGGATACTGGCTGTGAATCAAATTATCTGAAAAATAAATTAATTCAACATGAAGCCGATGATTTCCGGTAATCAAAAATCGAATTACTTTCAAAGTATTATTCCTCGAACTAGGTTGAGGCGAACGACAAACAACATATTTGGCCCCATCTACTCGTAAACGAGGTAACCGACTGCATATCATAATCGCCTAATTCTCCGTATAGGGAAAGAATTCACGTATATTAAGGGGGCATACCTACTTGAAGACTGGCAGTAAATGAAATTATCTAAAAAGAACAATTCGTTCAGGCCAGTCTCAACTCCCTACATTGTAAGTTAATGGACTGACACCTCTCAGAAAACAACTGCTCGCCTGGCTAATGCCACGGAGGGCGTTGGCGTTGTCAGTGCAGGATTCTTCACTGAAGTCATTCCTTCATATGCTGTTGGTAATAGAACTGCAAACCGGTTTTGGGCTATTTGGCCACTCGTCAGTTCAAAGTAATGTCCAAAAAGATTTTAATTTTTCATTTTTGATTCTACACGATATTCAGTTTGATCTTTCTCTTGAAGATGATCACCTTGTGATCTAAACACGTGTTGCGGTGTTAAAACAACGGTTTGGTGTAGGGAAAAAAACCCAGTTAAATATATATTTTTCATTGTTTAAATTATACAGTGCGGACGGAAAGAACCCTCCCCTCTTCACCTTTGAAAGAGGCAAGATATCAAGGTCAGACAAAATTTATATGAAATGAAATCATTTTTAGTATTTCTTTATGAGAAAGCGAATAGTGTGACATTACTCGCCGCAGAGAAGGTGCTATCAACTTTTTGTTTTCGAATAGAAACAGGGGTCAAGAGACCCTTCGCTCGAATGTTATTTCAATTATTTATACAACAACATTTACTGATTTGAATTTAGGTAACCGGTTGCGGAGTTATTGATGTATGAATAGGAGACTAGGAAAAATGATGACTCTCAACTTTGGAACCGAAACAGGTTTAAAACAGCTCCAAAGTTAGTTATCACAGATTACACAAAGTTTGTGAAGTTGTAATGTGTGAGAGGAATGAATTGTTCACGGAAATAAATCGTAATTGGAATGAAATTGAACCAAAGTATTTGACAAAAGGCGCATTCAATCTGATATAGTTGTTTTGTGGCCGACTGTGTAGATAAGAATCTACATTCTGTTACTCTAGTAACAGAAAGTGTTGTGTTGTTAGCTTGACAACTGACACTATCGATACTGAGAATGCGCTTCATTTTGCTTTGTTTAAGTTTTCAAAAATGGTCCCCGCCAGATCTCTATAGAAGAAACACAAGCAATCCGTAATATTTTCATAACAAAGAGAAGGTGTTCAATGCAAGGAGTTGGTGGAAAAATTTTAAACAACTGGACGTGTAGCTAGAACTAGAGGAGCTGGAAAAAACTCTACCTTGGACGAGACAAATATGGAAAACATTTTGTCTCAAGTGAATGACTCCCTGTAGTCTACGACAACAGTAACACCGTCAGAAAATACCTCAGAAGAAATGAGTTTCACCCCTATTTACTGAAAATATTACATGAATTAAATGACGATGGTCCTGCCAGAAAAATGCAGTTTTGTTAGATAATATCCTAAAGTTCTATTGCAAATCGAAACCACATTAATTAAAAGTGTTTTGTTTAATAACGAATGCACGTTTTTCCAAAAGAAAATGTCAACCGCCCAAAATTTGCGATATTGGTCTGATATAAATTTACATATTTCGCGAAAGTCACACTCAAACACCTGAGAAAATAAATGTCTGTTGGTACCATTTATCTGAAAGAAATTCTCACTACTGATTCATATTTGGAAATGTTACAAAACTTCATTCACCAACTATTCGAGAAATTGCGGCCAATAACCAAGATTATCTTCCAACCAGATTGTGCGCCCCACATTTTTCCAAGCTTATAAAGAATATGTTGTATCAGATCTATAAATTGAAAGGGTATATTTTTAGGAGAGATTGATTTTTGGGAAAGGAAGTTTTAGGCCTTCTATTTCGTTTGTATTTCAAACATTCATAATGGGATCGAATCAGATATTATTCACAGGATTCCTTCACAACATAATTCATGAAAGAAGTGAACTTTCACTTACATGTAACACTGTCATCCTCACTGCTAGATTTCGCCGTAAGACCTATGCCTTATCGACTCTCAAGTAGCAAATGCGGATAAATCAAAGTTATTTCAACCTTTATGAAAGTAAGAAATGTAAGAAATATAGCAATTTGAACTGTTGTAAAAGTCCTTCTGCAGGACATGGAACACCAAATAAATTTCAATTGAATTGTCTAGTTTCGACTATTTTTCGAGTGAACTCGTATTCACGATAGAACTATTTTCTAAAAAAATAGGTGTCCAACTATATATCAAAAAGCAGCCGTAAGATTTATTGTTCAACAGTATATATCCTCCCGCGAATTTTTTGGAATATCACATTCATATGTAATTCAAATTTTTTATGATTTTTAGACTAGGAAATACTGCCACATAATATTTACGTTTACTATCGTCAAATGCAACTATATCTCCTGTAGAATTTTGAAAAACGTATGCAGCAGAAATTTCTTTACATATAATTATCAATTTTCTCGGGCTTCGCAGGTATCAACATCATATTCAAATCCAGCTTCCATGAATATTTGTTGTAACCTATTTAACGGTTGCAACCTATGCAACGGTTTTTTATTTCCTTCTACGCGATGTTGGATGACTTCTCAATTTTTTGAAGAGTATTCGTCGTTGATGGATTTTTTGTTGAAGTAAAACACAGAGATGTGTTTACCGTGGTACGGCATGTCAAAATTGAGGCGAGCCATATCTTCGTTAATGATAGTCGGATGGTGGCGTGCAGCATATGACATGGAATGGGTGCTGGAAATAGTCAAAAATGTATACGAAAGACAAAACATTGTCTACAAAGTGTCAAAAATACTTCTACAAAGCATCAAAACGTCAACGTTTCGACAAATCGATGACTTGACGAGTTGAGTGACGTTTTGACATCCCTCTCTTCTCATTTGCAATACACGCTACGATGGCGTCAGAATAGTATAATTTTGTATCACGATTCATTTATTATTAGCCAAGATATAACTAAGTGCCTTTTGACATGCTGTCATCTAAAATTTCAAAGTCTACAGCCGATGCAAAAAATATTTCAAGTCTTCAGTTCAAATCTAACTACAAAAAAGTCTACACCTGATGCAAAAATATGCACATCCGATACAAAGCACCCATTATTCAGATTTTCAATATTATCTATCCCATTTGCAGACCATTAATAGCTATGATGCGGCTAAGTGTATCCTTACGCTGACGTCATCGTCATATAACTCATATATACTCGAGGACCACGAATAATTCGAGCACCTGTTCGAGTTATTCATACCTTATATTATATAACGAAAAATAAATAAGTTTATTCAATCACGTGATTACTACTTAAAAATGTGAACAAGGACTTGACAAATCAGTATTGTTTCAAAATGTTTAAAAATCTGTTTAAAATCTGTTTTTCCGTTAATCAGCTGTCGCCCCCATACGAACGACAACTCTCAGAAGTTGAGAAACTTGTGCGACCTAAGGACTAACAAGGTCTTACCTTTTAACGTGTGATTTCTAACACGGTTGCAGAATCATTCCAGCTTCTACCAGATAAATTCTTTCGAACTGTGGATAATCGTGGTTAATCATATTTTTTCCGTTTTCACTACTTGTGAAAATGTGACGAAAGAAGAAATGTTGCACTATCTGACACGGTATGGATACATCGATAACAATTCCTCTAGTAGATTTTGAATCGACTCTATGTGATTTTCAAGAGAAATGTAATCTTCATGTGGATGGTACACTGAATTCAGATACTCTGAGTTTGGTTCGAGATCCACGATGTGTAATACCTGAAAATGCTTTTACAATTTGGAGTAAATGAGATAAAACATATATCGAAAGGTCTTTTCCTCAAGAACTTGCCCAAATGTTGCTTGATGTTAAAAAAAGCTTTTAGTTTATGGGAGGAGATTTCCAAATTTGAATTCAAGTATGTTCGTTTTTCGTCCATCAAAAAACCTGATGAGACTATATAACTGGTACAAAGACATCCAACGTGTCAATTTGAATTTGATAGAACATTATCAGTTTCAATTCATGCCTATGGATGATATATGTAAAGGGTTTAATTTGTACATTTTTCAAATCAAAAGTACAAAGTGCAAATAGCAATGGACCCAGTATAGAACCCTGCGGTATGCCTCTAGGTAACTGTAGTGGAGATGATATTTCTTATTTGATTTTTACACTTTGACTCCTGCTGAATGAATAATTTCTGGAGAATAAAATTGCTTTCATAGATAACCCTAAATATTTCAGTTTGGCTAGTACCAATTCATAATTCATGGTCTCAAATGCTTTTGAATCATCCAGCAAAATCAAAACTATGACCCCATTTTTACCAATTCCTCTCAAAATATCATCTGTGATGTTAAATAAAGTGCTTTCACAGCTGAAATGTTTTCTAAACCCAGACTGTGCCGCAGGAATTACACCGAACTGACAAACATAATCTCGCAATTTCGTGTCAATCTGTCTCTCCAATACCTTATAAAACTCGAGTAGAATACTTGTAGGTCGAAGATCTTTGAATTTTTCTAGAATTTTTTTTCAGGATATGGTTGGACTAGTGCATGTTTGCACTGACACAAAAATTTATAATATGCGAAACAACTGGAAGAATATATGGACAGCACATCAAGAGTAATTTCAAGTTGATACCGTCTGAACCCTGGGCATTTAATTTCAAATAATACACTTTCCCGTATGTGGTCTTTTGGTACAGGGTGGAAGCCAACTCGTTGAATGATTCCTGAAGTTTGAATTGAAAGGGTTATATTTTTAGGAGTGATTAATTTTTGGGATATGAAGTTTTTGGCTTTCTAATAATCTTGATACAAAAAATATTGGAATCTTCCAAAGAAAGGAAGCAATTAATTTCAAAAAAAGTAACTCTATATATAGATGTGTAGATCATGCAAAGTAGTGACTTTCATACAAACTGGAAGAAAGAGCCCTCCTGAAACAGCTACTTCCATATAAATATTGGATTACACGAAAGAAAAATTCTTTCGAAACAAATACTTTTATATGAACTACACAATATATTGAATGAAAGATACAAATTTTACTTACATGGAACACTGTCATCCTCACTGGAAGACATCGATGCTTCTCCGTAAGACACTTGTCTTAGGTTATTCATATTGATACTGAAGAGTCCTATGGCAAGTGTCTTACGGCGACACATCCATGTCCACCAATGCGAATGACTGTATTCCATGTAAGTGAAATTTCTACTTTTCATTTAGTATATGGTGTAGAAATCCTATCTGATTCACTTCCACAACTAATGTTTGGAATATAAACTGAGAGGAGAAAAGTGTTTTTGTACAATTAAGTAATTGAAGAGAACTGGCCGACACTTGATTTAAATTCATATCAAAACTAACTAATACACTGTATTGTATGATTTTCACTATAAAAGGTTTTACAAAAACCGCGACATGTGTTTCGCTTTTTCGAGTGTAAAAGAACATTTCATATGAAAGTATTTGTTTAGAAAGATTTTTTTTCATGTGAATTGCATGATCTACACATCTATAATATAGAGTTACTTCTTTTGAAATTGATTGCTCCCTTCCTTTCTTTGTAAGATTCCCACATTTTTTTGTATCAAGACGGAGCAGTAGAAAGCCAAAAACTATCCTTCCCAAAAATTCGTGAAGTAATTCTTTCACAATATTCCAGTACATTTTGGTCAACGGGATGTTTTGAAACTCCACTTATAAAAAAAACTCATCAACATCCATAAGGTTAACAGGAAACTGAGTTTGTTTCTTATGGATATCGAGATAATTCAGGTATTTCTACATTCGATTGATGCCTTCTGTTCTTAGAAACTATTAATGTCGTCCTTTGACGACATTATTAAATTAATATTATCCGTGATCCAAGGAGACTGTTTTCTCGTGTTACGAATTTGCTTCGGTGGAACGTGGATATCAAATACAAAAAGAATGTTTCAATAAAAATGTGCAGTTTTTCGTTTATATTATGTGTATCAAAAATATATTTGAAATCATTGAAAAGATCTGCAATAGATTCGCTATATATGAATTTTTCAATTCTATATACGGAGTGGGGCATCAAAAACGAAACAGATGGAATATCTTCAAAATACATGTTTCCTTAGAAAAATGCAAAAACACCAAATCATAACCTCAACTGTCATACCTCTTCCCCCACCCTTCGTTCACTATCACCCCAACAATTTGAATAGGGAAAGTAGTAATAGTGACACATCATTAATAAGGTAATTTCATAAGGAATTCGGCTATGTAAATTTTCCCTACCAACTTTCTATTCTGGCGCCCTCTTGCGGGAGAAAAACTGTCCGTATTCCAAATTATGCTACTTCATTTGCAAGCTGATTTCACATAGTTTCGGTGACAATGCATAATGGATTTTTTCTAAGGGAAAAAACAAAATGTGGGCTGCACAATGGCGGACAAGATTTGCAATTATGGTCAGTTTTGATTAAAATTTGATGAGAAGTGGTTTTCAGGGTCAGAAATTATGATTTGTATAACAATGCAAAGAAACAATATGGTGGCTCCAAAATGGCGGCGAAATTTGTAATTATGGTCCGATTCGACTTATTATGTGGGATATTATGATTGTTATGTTTATGCATAAAACAAGATAGTGGGCGATATTTGTATTTGTGGTTCTATTCTATTCAAAATTGGCAACGTTTCGGCTGGATTATTTGGCGATCGTATTATCGGTCCATTTTTTATATCAGGTAATCTGACTGGGGACATGTATTTGGAATAACTCGAAGATACCGTTAATCCAACATTAACGGACATAAAAAAGAACGATAACCGATACCTTGATAATCACCTAAAATTCCAACAGGACAGAGCTCCTCCGCATTTTGCTGTTACGTTAGCATATTATAACCGAATGTCGACAAATGACTCTAGACATGGTCCAAAACGTCGGACAATGTGTCGAGACGAACTTATACTTATGTATGGCAGTGAATGGAGAACACTTCGAGCATCTAAGTACTGTGAATTAATGTATAGTTTGGATTTATCTTACATGCATAAATTTATGCATACTTTTACAATTTTCAAGTTCATTTAATGTTAATTTTTTCAATTTTTGTTCTTTTCTCGTGAAATATTTACATTACCTTTCAAATGCAATATCATAGGTGGGAATACGAATCAGTTGTTTTTCCAGCAATAGGGCGCCAAAATTAAAAGTTAGGTAATAACACTCACATGTCTGAATTCCTTATGGAATTACCTTTTCAATGCTGTATCACACTTAGTATTTTTCCTATTAAAATTGTATGAGTGACCAATGGGTGAGGAGAGAGGTACGACAGTCCCCCTTGGATTTGAAATCGACGTGATCTAGCATTATTGTCACAACACATGTGTTTTGAAGAATTCGTTTTCGGTGTCGGAACGAATCGAACCATAATTACAAATTTCCCCTGCCATCTTGTTTTTTGCATCGACAAAAAAATCACAATTTCCGACCCTGAAAATCCCCACTTACTAATTTTGATCCGAATCGGACCATAATTACAAACTTCGTCCTCCATATTTGAGCCACCATAATATTTTTTTGCAATGACCCTGAAAACCAACATTTATCAATTTTGAATCAAATCGGACCATAATTGCAAATCTTGTCCGCCATTGTGGAGTCCTCATTTTGTTTTTTCCCTTAGAAAAATCCATTATGCATTGTCACCGAATTTATGTCAAATTAGCTTGCAAATGAAGTATCATAATTTGGAATATGGAACAGTGTTTTCACGTAAGAGGGCGCCAAAAGCGAAAATTGATATGTCAGAATTTCTTATGAATTTATCTTTTCTATTATGTGTCACACTTACTACTTTCCCTATTCAAATTGTTTGGGTGATAGTGAACGAGGGGTGGCGGAAGAGTTATGACAGTTGAGGTTGTGACATAAAAATGTCCCCCTTGGATTACAAATTGACGTGTTTTTGCTTTTTTTCAGGAAACACGTTTTGAATATATTTGAGCTGTTTCGTTTTCAGTGCCCCCTCCCCCCAACTCGAGATCAGAAATATGATCAACTAATGCAACATTTGTATTCTCCACTATATTTTCATTATTTGACGTAATTATCAAGTCAAGAAGTGAAATAGTTGGACCTATGATTCTCGTAGGTGTTTTATATATCCGAAGTGACTTCAATCTTATTTTTGAAATGTTTACAGTAATTCAATTCTAATTTGGAATTGGTCTTTCTATTAATAAAAGTACAACACAAGAGCCACAAGTCAGCTTATATACTCCTGATCTACCCGACACCGAAATTTTGTCTTTATTATTTTTGATAAATTTATTTAGACTATTATTCCTTCTGTAAGCTATTTCTTCAAAAGACGGGCAATATTATTGGTTGGTTCACCCAAATATGACAATGTCCTATAACTGACGTTATCGCATCTTGAATTTGGGTAGACCAGATCCATGGCTTGCTTTTGTAGTTTTTTGTAAAGAATGGAGCCTATAATATTTATCTTATAACCGTTGTTAATCGCGATTTGTTTGATCTTCTAGAATGTTTAGAAATCAATAGATTCAGGAATTCGGGTAATTTACTGAATGTGAAAACTGGGTCATAAAGTAATTTAGTTCATTACAAACTTAGGTAAAAAACAGGTACTTGAAATATAGTTATTTCAAATTGTAAAATCTCTAAATATATATAACTCAAAGATGACTGACTGACTGACATAGTAATCTATCGACACACAGCCCAAACCACTGGACGGATCGGGCTGAAATTTGGTATGCAGTTAGATGTTATGAGGTAGGCATCCGCTAAGAAAGGCTTTTGATCAATTCTACCCTCACGGGGATAAAAAAGGGGATGAAAGTTTGTATGAAACTTTATCAATTTTAAACCGATCGGGCTGAGACTTTGCATGCATAATGCTACTATGACGTAGACAGCCCCTAAGAACGTTAATGGAGAAGTTGAAGAATGTACTGGCGTCCCTACTGTTGGTGACGGTGCATGTTTGTTTTGTGCTCTCTCTTATTTAATGTACGGAATACAAGATAGAGCGATGGATGTGCGTTCACAAATTGTCCGATATTTGGTTAATGACTGAAGCGAATTTTCAATTATGACCCACGACAGGAATGGTGATAACTACGTAACACCTGACGAATATTTTGTTGATATGATGAAAAATACTACTTATAGCGGATTTTGTGAGTTAAAAGCAGCAAGATTAATATCACCATTTAAGTTTGAAGTTTATAGAAATGGTCTCATATATACAGAATCTGGATCTAACGACTATCCGGTAAGGCGATTACGATTCAGCAAAGATTTGACCAGTGAGCATTTTGATACGTATCTTCCCATAGCAGCACAGAAAATTACTCGGCGTCGTATGGAGGTAGCTGTAGAAGAACAGATTAGTTAAGAGTATTGTGTACAAATGTAGGCCCTAATTTTTTACACACACTAAACAAAAGTAAAGCCGCAAAAACTATACCAAATTAATAATAATACTTCTTAACGCGAGCGGATCCGCGGGCAAAAACTTGTAAGGTATATTAAGCATTGAATATATAGAATTAGTTAGTAAAAACCCGCCCGAAGAAGCCATTGTAAAGCGAAACACGTGTTGCGTTTTTAAAAAATCCTTCAGTGAAAATGTCACAATAGAGTATTTTTTGAATACGTTAGTTATGGATTTCCATCAAGTATCAGTCAATTCAATCATATGCTTGAAAATATTAAAATCTATGGGATAAAAATAATATAAAAATAAGTAAAAGAACCACACTCATATGAACAATACACGAAAATTACACGAGAATCACTTTTCCTTAGTTTCAACTCCAACTATTCGTTATGGAATTAAAATATATATTTGAAGAGATAATTGAAAGAATAACAGTAAGCATCCGATGTCGATTCTCGATACTCACAATCAAGATGTTGAGTAACTTGGTTTGCCCTTTTCATCATTTATCTTGATTAATTAATTTTTTACTATTTCATTTTTGTTGTTGATATATGTTTGCGATTTCATTTATTGTTAACCCAGTCGTGAAATTATTTTCTTTTCAGATCATAATATTTTGTTTGCTTTACAAACTAGCGTTCAATATTAAAGAAGAAAGTTATACAAATCATAAAATTATGGAAACAACAAAAATTAATTGGTGCTACGGGGCGACATCATTGACTCCAGTGGCATATTTGCTTTTTCAGCTGCAGGAAAACCTGCTATACTTGTTTCCTTATAATAGTCAGTTCGCTTGGTGTATGTTTGGCAATACACTTGGTCATCATCCGTTAATAATTCCATTTTCCGACGATTTAACAATAAGCTTTCCACAGACTAATTTTCAGTCATATTAGGATAGGTATGCTAGTTGAAGTTCCAGATCACATTTACTACAAAGTAAACGAGTGAGGATTTTTCCAGCAAAAGATCTACGAACACAAGATGAGATAGACTGTATTATGTATCTTTTTGTTGTCAGTATCTAGTGGACTTCAAAGACTCCGAAAAATCAGTTGGTGGAAAAGACTATACATTCTTACGAAACTGCAACTGCATGAACAATTGTTTGAGTTTGGTGAATAAGTAGGAAACATTCTCGTTCTCGTTCGTAGTTAAAACCTCATTCTTGGAATTCTTCATCATAAACACTTATAAAATGCTATTCAAGTAGTAAGTGTTTCCTAAATTATCTAATTCAATTTTCTCCTCAAGATTGTCTACTGATTCGTAGGTAAGAACATGTTTCACAGAATCTGTATCAGAACCATTTCTCAAGCTGCAAAAACTAGAGTTCTTACATTTTTTCAAAATTTAATACTCATTTCTTTATTTATTATGTGTTAATTTTTTTCTATTTTAACTAATTTATCCAAAGATTTCGATGCGTTAATTTAAAATAATTTCATTAGTTTGAACATTTCATTAATTTTCATTTCATTTGTTCTTTCATAGATTTCATCTTTTAAGGCAATTGACGTCCGAACTTGTAACATTGAGATGAAACTTCCCCCTTTCCCATGACTGCGCCAAAGAAGGTTCAATTATAGCTAAGTCGTGAGGAGCATATCAATCCGAACAATTTTTAATGTGATATATAATTCAATGAACAGTCGTTCGATGAATTATGATAATTGTTTACTAACTTAGATAAACAAAGAAATGCTCAAGACAAAAGTCAACCTTGGTATTATATGTTCTGAACATAATTGTTGTATTTTCCAGGTAAGGCAAGGACGTCAATGGTTTTCAATTGAGTTATAATACTAAATGGAGATCGTATCAATGGTGACATCCCGATCAGATCAACATTTGACAAGAATCTATTTATGTATCTTTGATACATTGCGTAATTTATTTCTTTAATTCGATTCTAGACACTCATTTTACTTATTCGATTCAAGTTTAATGTTTTCCGAAATTTACATACCAGCAGAATCTTGTATATATTTGATTGAAATTATTTTGTTAACACAATATGAAAAATATAAAAATTATTTCATTAATCTAAAATATTCAACAAATTCCATAAACTATGCCAGAAATTTCTAAGAAAATTATTTTCTCCCATAGTTGAAGTACAAAATGCTTTTCAAAGAAAGTCCTCATCTATTTGTGGTATCTGTTATAATGTCTATGCCATATGCACTATTGCCAATTGCACAAATCAAGTTAATGCGGAGTGCAACAGACTGTTGGTTGACACTGGAAGTCACAGCATTCTGGAAATGAACTCTGACTGTATGCCTCCAACTGTCAACTACTTATAAAGTACTGAGAAAACTGACAGAGGAGATAGTTGTTGGTTCACAGATGGATCAAAAACACTTTCCCGTTCTGCATGCAAGTGTTTTCAGGCTCAGACCCAGGACAGAGATATCAACCTGCCTAGGAACCTATGTGACTGTATTTCAAGCGGAAATTCACGCTATTGAATTGTGTTTGGGGACATTGGTAAAATCCAACCTCATACACAAGTGAATAAAAATATTCTCGGACAGTCAAGCGGCGTTGAAAGCTCTTGGCTTCTACCGAGCAATGTCTAAATTGGAAGCAAATTTCCAAAAACGACTCCTCGAGAGAAAGACAATATATTGTCTGTGGACTGGATTCCTGGCCATACTGGCCTAGATAAAATGAGGCGCTGACTTCCTTGCAAAGAAGTGTGCTGCAGGTAACTTCATCGGACCAGAATCTATCATTGGCACCGCTTTAGGCTTTTTCAAATAAATAGTGAACACCCGGATGGCAAGAAGATTTATGGACTTCTGGCAGAATCTTACAGGATTGGCTTTCCCCTTCGAAGCTTGATACCAAACACTTATGATGTACTGTTAATACCAAGCAGTTTTTGTTGGACTACAATAGGGATCAACAGGTCTTCTTACAGCTCACGATCTTTTGAATCATAATATGCAGAGACTCGGACTGTCAGAAGACAGTGTATGTCGCCTCTGTTTGAAAAAATAATGAAACAGCAGAGTTTTAAAGTTCGGCGGAGCCGTACTCTCCATCTAACCTGAAAGACCACTCACCATACAAACTAATCGGCTTCGTTAAGAAGCTGGGTTTATTTGGTCGAGTGTGAATAGGTATGCGCCACAAATAACCCTTGCGGGTTGCGGTGGAGTGTCGAATAGACCCACTCATTTTGGACCTACCCTAACCCAACCTAACTATGAAATACAATAAAAATATCAATATTATAGTAAATATTTGAATGCGAAATGAAATTAATTATGGAACCTGTTATCTGAATATATTTTCAAAATTTACAAACGTTTTGCACTTTCATGAATAAGCTTTATATCAATGAGAAATCTGGTTGTTTAGGTTGGTTCGTGATACATATCTTGAGGTGTATTGCACCAGAAGTGAACCTAGATGTAGCAACTGATGTGTCCTACCAGAAACACTCATTTCAAAGGTGTCGATGTCTTCACAACAGGAATGTTTCAGGAAGGGTCGCCAGGCATTTCAAGCAGAAGGATCAAAATATTCGTTTAAAAACAAAAACATATCAGTTCAGGCGGTTCGACGTGGGTGCTTTGTTCAATCACTCGAATTGACTGCCGTGTTGGTCGGTGGTTCAAGCCCTAGTCTGAACGATCGATTTTCACTTGCTCTCGTCGCCCCCGTGTTAGGAATCACACGTTAAAGTTAAGACCTCGTTAATCCTTACCTTGCACAAGTTTCGACTTCTAAGGGTTGTCGTTCGTAGGGATGCGACAGCTGGTTAACGAAAAAAAAAATTTAACAGTTTATTCATTACTGCGCAGCACACCTGTACAGATGAAAATATTGAGCTTTAAATTATTTTGAGAAGATTTTTTGTCATTACTTTTCAAACATTATAAGAAATACCAATTTATGATTGCCAGACATTTTTATTGTTGACAATTAAGCAGCCGGTGCTATCATTTATAAATAAAAAAAATTCTGTGGTTGAAGTGCAGAATTACGATGCAGAAAATTTCAAAGTCGTCTCCACAACTTAATTTCACCCTCACATGTTACGAGGGCAAAACCATCAATCCTATATAGGTTCTTCATCACGATCATTGAATAATTAGCTGATGATGAGCCTATATAGATTCGAAACATTCATTGATTGATGGTTTAACCGTTCTGAATTCTGAAGGTGGTGAATTAAATTGTAGAGACGACTTTGAATTTTTCTGCATCGTAAAAATGAAAAAAAATCGTTTTACTGTGTCTGTAATTTTAATATTATTTTATTTATAAATAGATAGGTGCAAAGTCAATTTGCCAGATAGTAATTCGGTTGTTTAGCCAGATCGATTTAATGTTATAAGGTACCACAGTAGAATGTTAATTTTTAGAGAGAGATGGCGGCAGAGTAGACTGGTGGAAAAGACACAGGAATACATGTACAGTATTCAATTTTTATTTATCTCAAACCAATTTTAGAATTAAATAAAATTTAAATAAAAAAAGTCACTTTATTGAAATGAATAAAAACACTTTTGTCTGTTAGGAATCACACGTTAAAAGGTAAGACCTCGTTAGTCCTTAGCTCGCACAAGTTTCTCAACTTCTGAGAGTTGTCGTTCGTATGGGGGCGGCAGCTGATTAACGGAAAAACAGATTTTAAACAGAACAGGCAGATTTTAAACTTTTGTCTAATTACCACTAGTTAATTTTATACGACCGGTTTCGGGTTCAACTCCTTTTTCAAGTATATAAAAGTGTAATTATTACGATTTGCAACAAAATTATAAAAAATACTTGGTTAATGATTTTTGAGGTTTTGATTGGCTTACGGGTATTGTCGGGGTTTTCTTTGGTTATAATCCTCAAACGTTTCTGTGATAGAGATGATATAGATAATTTTCTGATTGATTCGGCCCTTACTTGATGAAGATCGATATTGAAATATCTATAATTCATTTCGGTGGACTCGATGAATCTAAATTGCGCATTTTTTTCTCAAAATTATCAGCTTATTTCGATTGGTAATATTTTGCAAATAGATTAAAGCGAACATCGTAAACATATAAAGAGTAGCCGGTACGATGCTTGAGGGAGCATAGAGAATAATATACATATTGAAGAACCAATTTTCCAAAATTCTTTCTCGAAAGCGTTACTAGGTTTGTTCTGGTTCTAATATCGGAAACTGTTTGGAAACTGCTTAAGACATGATGCGTACAACCAATAGTCTCGAAAACTTGGTTAAACCAGAACGCATTTTAAGGAGACCACTGTGTTTCGTATATATGAAGAGAAGAAGACGAGCAAATACTGTTGTAATGAACAAGAACGATTCTGAACAGGATTCATCAATCCGAACTTATCCTCAATAAACCAGAACGCTTTATATCAACTGCGCATGATCCTGACGTCCTAGAACCTGAATTTCGTAGAACCAGAACAAACCTACTATCTGTTAGACTAATACAACTTAACCAATGAGAGAGTTGTCCAGGATGAAATAACTTAAAGGAAAAGACAATGTCACTAGCCAAATAGAGCACGGCAAAATTTCTATAAATTTCATTACTAATCATAATTAGTCTTTAAAACGACCAAGAATTTTTTTTATTTAATAAAAATTGAAACTGTCTTCGTAGAATTAATTTACATTGAGTATATATTAATTATGTTTCTTCAAATAAACTTGGGAGTATAAATATTTCCTTGGAATTGTAATTTGTTGCACATTTTTTGAACTCGTCATCAAAATGTGTTTTTGAATGAACTACAAAATCATGAAAGTAATGTTTGTTTCTCGATTAATATTCCAGTTGAATGAACAATGTTAATTTATCTTATGCTTTTCACAAATAAATTGTCTCTCGATCATGACTTGCTGAATATATTCTTTTTATCTCGTCGCAAATCGTATCCTTGAAATGTTCATGCAGATGCAAATGCCTGAAGGGTGTGTAGTGTGTACTATACTCTCGAGTACGGTTATAAAATAAATTAGAAAAATGGGAATTATTCACAAGGCACGAAATAAAAATGGAGAGTGAAATTGAAAAAAAATTGTTTGATGGTTGACATTTTCAACCATCAAATGACTTCAAATCATTCCATGATGTCTACTGCGGCAGACATCATCAGTATGTGCGTTGACTGCAAGGCCAAAGGTTATATCTCAGCGTTCTTAAGGGAAAGAAAGGTTTTGGCTTTTTCACCTCTCCATCTTCATACAAAAAAATATGGGAATCTTCTAAAGAGAGGGAAAAAGCAATTAATTTCAAAGTAAACTCTTTACTTTAAAATCAATTCCTTTCTTAAGAAATTTCCCACATTTTTGTATACAGATGGAAAAGTAGAAAGCCAAAACTTTCCAAAAATCAGTCTCTACTAAAAATATCCCCCTTTCAATCAAGACGTTCTTATATTTTTCGATATTCCACTCATCGTTCATTTATTTTCTGATATTTTCTTTTGAGCTAGAAGTGACAAAGACGTTCCCCATTATTGAGAGAGACTCAAGCTCTTGTAGAAGCCAGCTTCACATTTGTGGTTTCGAATGATATATCTTCTGTTTACAGAAATACCACAAAAATTACCGCGGATGTCACTTGGTAAGGTATAGCTGTCTCTGCACAAATGTGCAGCTGGCTTCTGCTGATGGCTCTGTGCATTTGTACTACTTTTGGCAACCAAGTATTGCCCATCCTTGCACTAGGCAGCACCATACTGATGATGTACTAAAAGTCCGAAATAAGTGTATAGTTTGCCCCTTTTCGAGTGCTGCGTCCGATAAAATTATTTCTTGGATTTGTTTTCCAGTATCAACCTTCACCGGACCGACCACCAGATCAACTTCACAACTTCAACCGAAGCAATACGGGGTCTACAGGAGAGGGAGAAAGGAGGAACAAGAAAAACAGATTCAAGATCCTCAGTCTGACCCACCCTGTCATATTCTCAAGGAATATGAAGCAATGCAGACCCCAACACATATTACCCAAGCCATTTCATTTCATACTCATATTTTCATGATAATTAACTGTCATTATTTTCCTTTATTTTTTTCAAAAACAATCTAAAACGCGTATCTTTCTATTTCAGGTGATACCATAAGCTTAGTCAAGGCCTAATATTGCGCTAAACGTTGTAAATAGTAAATAGTGGTTTTGAGGTTTGTAAATAATATATCGTTCCAATAAAATTATTTATCGTCACCGATTTCCTCTTCTAATTATACAATTGTTCACATGTAAATAGCTGTAATTAGCTGTTTTTTTGAGAATAGTTGTTTTGAAAGGTTTTTTTGCAGTTTGAATCTGGATGTTTGGCCAGTCGTCAGTTTTTCGATAATTGAAAATCAAATTTCTTCAGAATATCATTCCTCAAACTAAGCTGAAGCATACAACGAGGTAACCAACTGCATATCCGAAATTTGTCCAATTCCTCGTATAAGGAAAAAACTTTTCACATATACATATTTGAATTTTAATAATATTTTTGGCACTGTGGAAATTTAAATTGTTAATTAGTTATTATGTCTTGTAAGATTAGGATGTATCCTATAATAAAGATTACTACTACTTTTTCTGTTTTGCTTTGTATTCGGCTCAGTCTCTGAAAACAAAAACTATGTCAACTCATACAACCAACCTGGTTAATATGAGGTTTCTATGTTTATAGTTATCTGAATTATAATGTAGCTACCAGTTTCTTCATAATAAACATAATTTGATATAAATTTGATTTCAGAAAAGTGAAGTATTCATGGAACCGTTAGCTTTTACACTTCATGAAAACATTACGAAGAGCTGGCTAGAATGGACGAAATTTCATTTTGAGAGCAGCGTTTCGAACTTATACGTCACTTTGGTAGCAGATTCGAGAACTGTTTTGTTCATCATACAAATGCGAAGTGAAACAGTGAGTATACATTTAGTCTATATGAAGTCAATCCGAGCAGTCCATAAGTCAAAGTGCAGTTCAAAGATTTGAAGGGGAAGGTAAACTCGTAGTCTTCACACAAAAAAGGAATATATAAAACATACATGTTTCGATCACAGCCGTGATCATCTTCAGCGTAGCAAAAGCATGAACATTTGATAGGTTATCAAAGACAATTGGAATCAAAGACATCGTCTTAGTTATAAGTAAGTACATTTTTAAATTACGGAGAAATGTTGCACAGTACAAAGAATAATAACATCATCAAAACAAGTAGTTTGTGAACATCAATTTATATTGAAGGACGCTGATGTCAACGAGAAAGACTAATAACTTTCTCACTGGCAGGACTTCGCCAATCAGGGTCAAGCAAAAACGGCTTTCGTCGACTTCATCGAATCCCGAGCACGTATTATTTATACTGCCGAAATTAATCAACTTGTGTTAGCTTGGCAACTGACCAAATGGCGCTTATTTCGAAAGAATTGAATGAGTATTTAACGTAATAAATGTTCAAAGTAAAAGCGGACAAAACTTTTGAAATAACCGAATAAAATATAACACAATTCCTGATGAAATTGAAAAAACAGCTGCTCTGAATTTCACAACCGAATGAATAGAGAAACATAGAGATTAAAGAGTTGTTGCGCTTGATATTTCTAAGGGGGTTTACTGACCAAACTTCAGTGTCAACGACTTACTGGAAAAAACCCTGAATCCAATATATTGCTTTGCTGACGACAGCACACTTGTCTCGTCATTCCACTTGGATTCCAGGACATCGGCTACAAAGGTACATCTTCACCGGCAGCAGGAGGTTGCATATCTGGATGAGGATCTGGATGAGGATTTCGAATTGAAGTGAAAGTAACCAGGTTCATTTCAATGCCACAAAAACCTAAGCGTCAGTTTTCTCCTCGGAGTAACGAAAAACAATAGAATGGCCTTTTGCATCCTTATCTTGAAGGCAGCATAACTTTGTTCACGGGAAGTGAGTTGGACCGTAAAACAGTGGCGGTTGGTTCAGTTGATAATCGGAGGATATTTATAATAATAATAATAATAATAATATATCCAGATCACTCTGTCAAGATGGTGGTTCTGATTGTTGGAGCCCTTGGTGGAATGATGTCCTCTCTAATCTCGAATCTCAAGATCATACCGGCTTGCCGCACCAAGGCAGAAATTTTAGCCGCACAGATGCAGAAGGCTGTCATTCTTGGCTCACTGCGTTTGCT